>JARSSU010017928.1:0-25133 GCA_029619165.1 Eurosta solidaginis | reverse complement strand
CAAATTTGACAAGGGATGACGGAAAATCGTTCCAATATACATCATTTATCCACCCTGTCGGAAAATCAACCAAACAAGATAAGTCATATATGCATGTGTTTGTAGTTTACAGTCTCCCGCACACACATAAGCGTATAAGTAAATTCATCGGTGTGTGACATCTCATCTCTCGCTGCCTTGTATGTAAATGTTGCTCGTCGGAATGTGTACATATGTGTAGACGCAATTATTGATTCGTTTATGTAGATACATAATGATTGAATTATTGATGTGAATTCACGTCACTGCTTAGCATCGGCCTGGAGATGGCAGCAGTCCTCAGTTTTGCTAATATTCGTAACAATATAAAAGGTATATAAATATACAACTCAAAATATAAAATTTAAATAATCGAGATTTCAACAATGTTATATTACAAACAAATATATATTAATGAACATTACTCTTTAATTTCGGAATATAATAATAATAAGAAATAAGATCTTATACCGAGATCTTATACTGGCGGAATCCATCAGATTCCGCTCAGCATGATTTCGGAATGCAGTGGATTCCAATCTTCCTGTTGGAATGCAACAAGATTCCAATCAGCATGTCATGGGAATCCGGCAGTGCTAAGAGTAGTGTAATGAGGATACGCCATCACACGGCATAAAAAAGTAACATGACCTGTGTTGTTGGAATGCACGAATTCCAATCTGCTCGATGCCTGACCCATAAGATTATACTGCCGGAATGCATACGATTCCGGTCAGTGACTCATGAAAAAACATATTTTTACGTTGTTGGAATGTACCAGATTCCAATCAACACAGTACTGCTTTTTCCTTCTTTATCATACATGTTGATAAATGTTCCTCCATCCTTAAATGAGATAGTTCCTGTTTTTTATGGAAGAAATAAAATGCCGGAAAAATAAATTAGCTTGTATCTCTTAAATTAGATAGGCAAGTATTGCATTACGTATAGTGGCAAAAGTACATTCAAGACTGATACAGCTATACAAGTCATTGTAGTGTGCGCACCAGATAAGAAGAGGATTATTTTTAGCAAAGTTTCGTCGACAAAGGGGTAAATAGAAAGGAACGTAGTGTCTGGATACTCTAGGGGAACCGCAAAAAACAAGCGGCTGAGAAGGTCCGCAGAATCAATTTCTCCCATAAGAGCTTATGGATGAACAATACCCCCCAGTAATATTCTCCGATTTTCCATAGTGGGCAAGTTAATAAGAAGAAGTCTACTTCTGTATGGAGGAAGGTGGAGACTTGAGTCCCAATTAAGGCCACGCAATGCAAATATCAAAAAATGCTTTTGACTGACTCAAGACGCTTTATATGCTTTTGACAAACAGGGGACCAAACGCATGAGCAATACTCGAGTATTGGACGAACCAGCGATGTGTAAAGAACCTTAGTGAGGTACGGATCATCGAACTCTTTAGCCCATCTTTTAACAAATCCAAGTAAACCCCAACGCTTTGTTGGCAATAGATGAAATATGCATGTTAAAATTCAATTCGGATCAAAAAGAACACCTAGATCATTTGATCCAAGGAACTCAAATCGGTAGGACAGTAAGTGTAGCAAAGTTTTACATCATCCGCATACATTATAGTATGGGAATATAATATTGTCTGTGGCAAGTCATTAATGAAAAGGGCAAAGAGCAAAGGGCCTAGATGACTTCCCTGGGGTACTCAGGAGGAAACTCCGAACGATCCGACAGGTTACACTTGAACAGGACTTTTTTGGGTCCGGTTAGAAAGATAGCTTTTCAGCCACATTAATAGGTGAAACGGAAAGCCCAGTAAATCAAGCTTATGAATAAGTAACTCATGGTTGACGGGATCAAATGCTTTGCTGAAGTCCGTGTAGATGACATCCGTTTGCTTGTTCGCTAAAAATCCTTCCATAACTATAGAGGTGAATACACGCAAATTTGGCATGGAGATAAAAGACTAGAACACTGATATTGGAGTTGACTGGTAACAATCTGTTCAAAGACTTTAGGAATGACGGAAAGTTTAGCAATACCCCTGTAGTTTCAACTTTTGACCTACTACCTTTTTTATGGAGGGGTATAATAGAAGACTGTTTCCAAAGTGCCGGGAATGACGCGGATCCCAGAGATAGCTCAAATAATTTTAAAATAGGCTCATACATGTTTTCAGCGCAGTACCTAAGCACGCAACTAGGGAACACCGTCCGGTCCCGGCAAAAGGTGGGCTTCAAAGATTGAAGACTCTGAAGAACAATATTACCATCAATAGCAGGATTCCTAATAGAATTCGAGCTATCTAAGCGATAGGGATATTGACCGGAATGAAAACCACTGGATGAATACGTGGACTTAAAGAACTCAGAAAATAGTTCAGCAACGTCGTCATCAGTGCAAGCTTTTTTACCTCCAAAGGTTAATGAGGAACGATACCCCAGAAGTTTTCCGCTTTGAATTTACGAAACTGTAAAACTTTTTTTGGATTCCTAAAAAATTGGGCTTTACAACACCTCAAGTAATTTTAATAACAAAGCTGATTAAGACAGTAAAATTTAGAACGAGCTATTAGATATTTGGAGAGGTCTGCAGATGCTCCAGATTTCTTGAATCTCTTATAAAGCCTAGATTTAATGTATTAAGTCTGATCAGTTGCCTTGAAAACCAAGGGGGCTTATTCGAACATAGGGTATAGCGAGTAGGAATGCAGGTATCAAAGAAGCCATCAAGCGTACTGTAAAATATAGAGATAGCCGATCGACATCAGTGCAAGAATAGAGGATCCGAGACCAATCATGGGAATCCAACAGATCATTGAGCATAATGAAATTCGCTTTGTAGAAGCATCTAGATCGGGGACGAGACTGTACTTGAATCCTACGGGGTAGGCTGATATCAAGTGATATCTCTAGCGTATGGTGAAGAGGGGTCTTCTGGAAGGGATAAAGGTGGGATTTGCGTAAGGGCAGGTACCCACCGAGCCATCCACAAATACTAAATCCAGCATTTTATTTCCACTATTTGGAACATTGTTAATCTGTAAAAGAGATAAGTCTAACAAGCAATTGAGAAACTCATGTTGAGCAGTGGGAGTTAAAAAGTTTGAATCACTTATATTAACCCAACTAACTGTTGGCAAGTTAAAGTCACCAACAAACAACAAGTCGATCGTTTATCTCCCAACTGCGAATGCAAATCGCAAATGGCCGAGCTATGACTAGCATAAACATCCATATCCGAACGAGGTGGTATATACGAACAGCAAACAATTACGCTAAAGCTACCGAATGAAAGCCTAACTGCTATGAATTCGAAATCAACTCAGATGATAGGTTAGATTCAACAGCAATAAGGACACCTCCCGCTCTAGAGATGCGATCACGCCGATAAACAGCATATTTATTTGAAAAAACCTCAGAATTGTAATTATCAGGCTTTAGCCAGGTCTCCGTAAAAGCTACAACTTGTGCAGAAAAGTTGAAAGAATTAAGGAAGAATTGAACAAGTTTTGATCGTAAACCACGAACATTTTGGTAATTAATGAGAAGATGGTACAGATCAGCAATTACCTTTGTGCTGTTATTACTGTGTTCGTCATACCGTTCTTTGGCTGTAATAAAACAGGTTCGGCCCTCGCCTTTCTTGTGAACAAGTGAACCACAGTATGCTTAGGCCAAAAGAGGAATCAAGTACCTTATCGAAATATTCATCTGAAAGGGATATTTTAAATGAGGAGATGTCTCTCTCATATTTAAAGTTAAATTTATACACATTGATGTTACTAGTGGGTGCAACACCAAGTTTAGAGCAAAACGTAATGAGCAATATCATTTTCGGTAAGCGAGGCGTGTAATCGGGAGACACAAATACAGCCCTACGAGTTGGCACAGGCAGTCACCTGTAAAGGAGTTGTGACGGACTTTTCCTTGCGCGGGGTATGCTCAGTCCGTCTAGGATCCCTGTGGGAATAGAGAAGAATCCCTATCGTCTCCTTTTAAAGAGAAAGATCCCGTTTGTTTAAAAAAAAACATTATAAATTCTTTATTCCAAAATATCAACTACCCTTAAAAGCTATGGCGACGGAGGTGGGAAACCGTCGGTCTACGCCGATGGGGTTGGGAAAAACCCCCACCGGGACTACGCTTAAACTAAAAAACATCAGACTACTCGTAAAGAAAGCGGAGGTGGAGAACCACCACTTCCTCCCAGTCGGTGGAGTTGGTAAAACCCCCACCGAGTATATAGCTTAAGAATACCCTGCTCTTTCTGAAGGTTGCGGAGGTGGAAAAACCACCACAATCCCGTCTAACGATGGGGTTGAAAAAACCCCCAAAGTTGCTAAAATAAGAACTCGTGTGATGGAAAAATCCCAGGGGGCCTACTCTGTATTGCGATGCGAAGCAAAAATACGCGAAATCGCAAAATCGGTACTCTGTATCTTGACATTCGCATGTATATTTTGACTTTCGCATATTCACATTTTGCCCATTCGCAATTTTCACACTTTTCGCATTGCCGGCACTCTGTAAAGCCAAAGCGAATGTTAAACAGCATTCATTTTCGCATTTTTCTTGCTACAAGTAATAGTCATTCGCATTGTTCAAATATGTAGGTATTAATTGATGATTTTATATAATTGATATCTTTGTATTCATTGTACATTCTTTTAAAAATATATAGGACAACTGAAAAAACAAACACAAAGGCAACAATTTGAAATCCTAGTGGACTTAAAATACATAAATAAATAACAATTAAATCGAAACACTTTTTATAAAGCATTTCTATTGGAAATCATGTCATTTTTTATTTGTCGTCTTCTGTATTTATCACGTTCACTTCTTCCAGTTCAATTTCTGAACTGGGAGGGTTTCTTCATTTAAATCAATCCTTTCTTCATTTAAATCGTCCCATAATGCTACAGAATCCATTTTTAATTTGTTCAACAAAAATTAATCGTTTGCCGAAATTGTAATCGCCTTGTTTCTTTGTTCTCTTTCTTTGAGTTTGGTCAGTGATGCATACTCAAGAAAAAAATTAGCGAAAAATAAAAAAGCGACATTGTTAGCGATGCGATAGCGCTACAGAGTTCCAATTACCTTTCGCATCGCACTGCCTTTCGCATCGCAATACAGAGTATCCATATATCGCATTATAAGTATTTATCTCTAAATTGCGTATGTAATAATTCCCCTGTACTTCCCCCCCTAACATGTGAGTTCATTGGTACGCATCTCCAGTTAGCTAGCATAGTTACTTTTGATTTCCCTCTGCTGCCTGTTGCCCTTCGTAACTAACTTGCAAGTGTCTAGTACCCACGCTGTGTTGTTGGTATGCTAAACGTGACGTTTTTCTAGTACATTGCATTTTTTTCGTTTCCTTTTTGTGTGATGTCCGCCTGACGGTTCGCTTCAATGCCTGCTGTGCTTGGTTGCAATGGCTTGGTATACGTATGTTTGTACGTTTTTGGTGTTTCTTGCAATGGGGAGCTTATGTGTGTTGCTTATTGCATGCTGTATTCCCAGCGTTATTTAGAAATTCCAGCCGGTTATGGGATATCTGAAAATTATAATGTTCCACCAAAATATTTACCGTATGCGGGCAGAGACAATTATTTAAACGAAGAAATTAGATGTTGTTATGAATGTTTATATGTATATTAGGGTGATTCAAAAAATAATTATTTTGTATGTGTAAATTTTGATTTATATAATTCAGTTTTGTGTGTTTTACATGCTATATGTATAAATTCATTGTAATTCAAATAGGATTTATACATGTTTTAATAAGTTTTGATAAATATTTATAGGTTCGAATGTGTGGGCTCCAAAGCCGGTGGATTTGGGTCCTCACAGAGTAGCGGATAGCGCACCAGAGAGCTGGGAAGGTGCGGCCGTTATAGAACAGTGACAGAAAACGCATTGCTTGACCTAGCGTTGGTTATCGAGCCCGTCAAAGAAGTACTATTTTTTTCAGGTACACTTGTATCGCTAGCAACAACCCCAGTATCGGTAACTATATTGTTGGAGCTAAAGATACGGTGGAGGTGTAGGATGAATTGGGGAGTCAGCGAAATCAACATTGGTGACGTAGAACAAACAGCCGCAACGGTACCACTATTAGTTCGTGCATCGTTTAATTTGCCAGAGATCGTCTCACTGGAAGTCTCGACACAGCCTTGTAGAGATTCTTGTGGAGGTTCCTGAGCTGCATTGTTCATAACGTCTTTGGTAAGCCTGTTCGTATCAGTCAACGCGGTTGAAGGGACATTCGTAGGAGGACAGCTTTGCCCCCGACTCGAAGACAAGTTGGAATCATTGTTGGGCATACATTTCTTACGTTTTGAGGATTCAGATATCACTTTCAATTTTTAAAGTGAGCCTCCATCGTTTTGAATCTTTCTTTAAGGTCACGAAACCCAATAAAAATGTTGTTGAACTCTTTCTGAGTTTGCCTCATGAAAGCTCGCATGTCATTTTTCTACGGAACGACAATCATGACATGTCCAGTTCAGTCCAATTTTGCTGGATATTAGGTCAACCACCCGACCACCTATGTGAGAGAAACCGGCACAGATAACATGAGCCCATATTATCACAGAGCCAACAACAAACATAAGTATCACCACGGGAAATTTTTCTTTTGCTTGGTGCACTTCTTGACACAGCAATCCAACATAATTGCAAAGTTAAACAAACCCAAAATAAAAATAGGCAAAAGAAACTACAAGTATAGGATAAATTGAACAGCTGTTCAAAAAATATGGGCGAGAGTTATTTTGGTGCACTGGATGCAAATCGCAAGACAGCGTATAGCTAGCAGCGAACACAACAGAAAGCGAAAAGGGCACACAATGACACAATGACAACAAAAAGGTATGCAGTTATCACACATTTTTGTGAAAATCTATGATCTATGAACACACAGACTGAATGTTTAAATTGCACAAAAAGCCACTATGTATATTGCACTATGTAAAGTTGTAATACGAAATTAAACTTATAAACTGTTTTATATTATATTAATGAATATTTATAAAAGATACAACTTGTTTACAAAGTAAAAAGAATAACAATTTGAAGAGCGATCAAAAACACGTCCGCGCACGGCAAGGTTACCTGATTGGTATACTCGTTCTGACATTTTTTGGAACCATTGCTCCTGCAGCTCCGCTGTGATAATCCTGCCACTCAGAAGTCTTAATGAAGAGACATTTCTGCTTTTGGAATAGGAGTATTGAGATGCTGAAAATCGCCTACGAGGAATCCTGCTCATACGTTAAGATCAGTGAGGGGTCTCAACGTTTTTTAAAATCCACAAGGATAAGCTAATTGCTCTGAAGCTTATGTCGATTGCATCCGTACTGGGCCATAATAAAAAATAAATACTTGGCACGGTGTTGCCTCCGAGGAGATTAAGGCCGAGCTTCTTTTCCGATTTGTGCGCCTTCCAGATCCACCGAGAAGCTTTCCAATGGAGAAATGTCAAACCACTGCCGAGGGGCGACCCGCTTAGAAAACTTTTCTCTAATCCTTTGATATTCCTTTGCTCCGGACTTGAATCCAGGATTTTGGTGTGGTAGGAGGATCACGATCCAACCACACCACGACGGCTGCCATAAGGCTTTCTCATCGCTCACATCTCTCAGTTACGGAAGTAAAAATTTCCGAGTTTTCGCAAAAGCTTGCCCAGGATTCCCCGGAAGACTTCCCTTATCCCCTATTTATATTTCCCAATCAACCCAGTTGAACTTCTAGTCCAAGGGTAGTTGACGTCTTCTGAACACATAATTTGCTGATCAGCAGCTATATAGAAGATTTGTATCATGTGGAGACTCCGCACATATTAGGTATATCTTCATTTGGTATCGATAGGTAATAGTTTAACATAGATATTAAAGTGTTATGAGTGGCGGTTTACGTCAAAATATAGTATTCGCCAGGCGAAAGTATACCTGGAAATATAAATTGGAGCTAAAGGGATGATGTGAAGAGCATGCACCTGATATCTTAACAAAATACTTTTTGGGAAGATTGTTGGAAGAGATGAGGGGAGAAGCTAGCGCTAAGCGTCCTACTACAAAAGTTATAGTTATGAAAAGCAACAGCGTAAGGATCCCAATACAGTTGCTAATGTTCGCCCCTAAATTTAAAGATTATGTTGAGAGGGTTTCAGAAAAAATTTTTTTTTGATCCCTCGAAATACAGCCGAAAAGGTTTTTTCGTTGTAACTTGGTTATTTGACGTCCGATTTTGAAGGGCTGAATTATTTTTTTGAGAAATTAAAGATATTTTAAGGGAAAAAAAACGGACCACGACCACATTTTTACTTTTTCAATTTGCTGAACGCGTTAACAAAAAAAAATAAAATTTCGAAATATAGAATTTCGAACTTCGAAAGCCGATATCTATTTTTTGGAGGCTAACTTCGAAAAAAGGAGATAGTACTTTGTTTACTTAAGCCTTAATCTCTACAAAAAAGTGGGTTTTGTCCAATACCCAAAAAAAAGTTGATTTTGTCTCAAAGTGTTATTATTATATATACGAAACAACAGGGCTGACTCACGTATTTACTTTGACTTCCCCTATTTATGATATTTGGCATATCTTTATTAACTTTTCAAAGCAAACCCTATTAATAATTTTTCCTCCAAAAAAGAAAAAAAACATGAGTTTCAGGTCTAAGTATAATAAGAATCAGTAAAATAACAGTTGCACAACAGTTTTTTTTGTTGAAATATCTTTAAGTGGATAAGCTTCATATAAATATTTAAAGATATTTGTGCACAATTTTAGAGTTATTTTTAGATAAATTTCGTTTAAGAATTCACTATTTAATCTTCACTAATTCTTGTAGATATTTTTGATTTAACTTTTCTTTGAGAAATCAGTTCACGCATTTTTGTATTGGATCGTGTGCACATTTGCCGAAACCGGTTGATAGTCTGCAATTGGTTCAGACAACTTAATAAAACTTTGTTGGTAGCACGTCACTTAGTTGCACTTCTATTTGTGATATTGCATTGTTCAGTAGTTCTGTGATACGTAAAGTGCCACATTCAGTATTTGTATCAAATATCGATTTAAAAATTAGGTCCGTTGGTAGAATCGCCAATATATTTGGTGATTAACCAAATATTTAAATATTTATTTTTAGAAATATTATTTTATTTACTTTTGAGTTTAAATATTTTCAAACTAATTAGAATTTTCTTTTTTTGAAGTTATTCAAAAATTTTAAGTTAACATGTAAACTCAATTAAAAATTATTTTAAAAATTAGAGTAAAGAATACAAAGTAGTTAACACTATAACCGCGTTGGACCTTCTAGATCATTTAACACTCTAGTTCTACCAACGTTTGACGGATATTTATGTGGTATGTTCCGGAAAACAGCACAATTAAGTTACTACTACGTCTGGGGAATGATTTGATATGAACGCATTGATTGAATCTACTTTGCCATTCAGCCCACTCCTTCCGCGAAAAAATTGGCGTCGCAAAAGCCTTGTCTGCTAAATAAACAGAGAAGGTGAGGTTGACAATTGGGTTAGAGAAGCTACGCATTGCGCTGGTATCCTCTTGAGGAGCTTGCGCTACACAGCCCCTTTAATACCACGTGTTTCTGGCAAGTATGCTGAAGCCTGATTATCGCCGTGCAGTTGCCTTGCTCAAAATAGGGAAAGGTGAGTGTGTGCTCTAGCAAACAAGCATCCCATAGTACTGAAGCTTTCCATGCCCTGCTTTCCACACTGAGCTTGTGAAACAACTTAAAGTCTCATAAATATTTTTGGAATAAAAATGAAACAACTCGATATCAGGGCGGACAATTGTGAACCTGACCTACAAATCCTGTTACAAATAGAAATGTTTCACACATATATTTAGAAGGCGAGACTCTGGCGACCACAAGTTCTTCATGGGGTAATGGGGGTTTACAGGCTATGAGGAAATACGGCACCTGAGAAAACAGCGTCGGACCTCTTTGCCCGGAATTGCCCGGTGAATCCTGTACTCAAAAAAGAGTACCCACAACTAGCAGTGGAGGAACGCACTCTCGCAGGGAAACGCGAGTCACTATAGCTCAACTTCGTGGATACTGTAACAGGTTAAACTCTTACCTATCCAGAATTAACCTCGACATACAAAACATATGTCCTGCTTGTAATGTGTCTCCACATGACACCAACCATCTCTTTAACTGTATTGTGGAACCAACGCCTCTAGCACCCCACTCATTACGGTCTACCCCTGTTGAAACAGCAAGCTTCCTTGGACTCCCGCTAGAGGACATTGATGACAATTTGTGATCGGGCACACCTATTCGATGGGTCGAAGCACTGCTACAATAACAACAACAACAGTTCCTCATGGAAATAGGCGGTATGATATAGAAGGTACAACATGGGTGTATTTTCGTTAAATCGTTCGCGAAATGGTCAGACCCAGTACCTTAATCGTGCTTATTCGCTACAAGAATAAGAAGACGAAGGCTGGACAAGCGAAAACTGTTTCGATTATGCCTTGTGAATATCGTCCAAGCTTTTTCTCCTGGGAGTGTGATTCGAACCCGCAGTCTGGCGATGATCGTAGTGTTGAAATCACATACGACCAAACCCATGTCTTGTTGTTGTACATCCTCCTTTCACAATTTTTGTTCCCAACCAACTTATAGTTTCGTTTTGCCTCGTCAAGTAACAGCAGATGTACAAGCTGCAGGAAGAAACGGCTGAGCGCGTCCTGTGTTCGTATCCTGCGCTCGCCAGATCAGTGCTCCAGCTACTAGGAGCGGCGGAGTTGCCAGATCTCAAGTCAGCTTTTAGTATTCGCTAAAAGGATAGAGTTATTTTATAACATAAGAACTGGAACCTAGTTGGGGCTTTTAATGTTTGGCCCTCAAACAGATTCTGGTAACACTATGGACGCAATCAGTCGTATGTATGTGAAGTCCTTATTGTCCGGCCGGTTCAACTTAACCTAACTTTCGTTTTTTTAAGGTTAACAGCCAGTTCACCTACTCTCAGTGTCCATTTTCCTGGACTTCCGGTTGTTCGGGAAACTTTAACACACTGAAATTTCAGTATCCAGATTAGATCCGGCAATAGTCAATTAATGAAAATTTTATGTAAAGTCTGCGAGCTACATGAACCTTCTTCTAAAAATTTATTGAACACCACACTTCTTAGTCACGTGTTGAAGGTGAGTTGCAATTACAAATTGGCGTAAGGTGAAAGTTTAATTTATCCAAGTATTTGCACACAACAATCCAACATAACTTGAACTTTGGTAAAACTTGATTGGAATTTTTCATTGATGAATATGAATATTTATACATACCGATACGTATGTGCGTACACTTTCGGCATAAATAATTTTATCCAGGTAGAACGGTATATCTATCACTTTCATGTCAACTCGTATTACATTCCTTAAATGTCTTTATAATCGGCATGAAATTTATGCATAACGATCACTCAATCTTCAAGTACGGCTAAGTAATAACAAGTGACATTAGTGAGTACATTGTGAAGAAAAACTCACTCCTTTGAGCATACGCATTTGCAATGAAGGCGAAACCAATACACACAATTTCCAAGTACATTGCAGAGAAATACCAAACCATTCAGAAAACGCACTAAGTAGTTTACAACTGAAATTTTCTCAATGATATCAAACTAGTCCGAAATTATCCAAGTTGAGCCAACGAAAATTCAAAGATTTTATTGAACACTAGAGTGTTCAGGGACTTTAATCGTTGCCTTTGGCGGCGGAGCCGCGTACTTATGCACTCGAGTTTGCACATTTAAACAAGGGTACCACAGAGTGGTATCCTTTAACCGCTTTTGTTTGACTTCTACATATCGAAACTAACATCGCTACCAGAAGGGGTCACCATTGTATCCTACGCTACACTATAATACAGGTCACGATCCACCCACCGATAAGCTATGTAATAAAATAAACAATAATCTTCCTGATCTCTCCAGTTTTTTCGCCTGGCGACACCTGACATTGTCACGGACCAAATCATCGGCTACCTTATTTACAACATAGACTTGGCAAATATCGTCCATTTTGAACATCTACGCGTAATGCTAACGACTGCCTTACTCCCAAAAATAATGGGTGTGAAGTTCGATCAGGATCTACATTTTGTTGAGCATGCAACCGAAATTGTACCTTAAAACCAGAACAGTAATAAAATCATCAAATCTCTTGCCGGCAGCACTTTGGACTAAAGACAAAAAGACGCACATTACCACTTACAATGAAATTGGCCGGTTGCTTGCATGCTACCCGTCCCCGATATGGTCGGCAAGCCTAAAGGTAATTCACTGGATGAAAATACAGGCCTGCCCAAACACTGTTCTCAGAATCGATACGGGCTGTCTTCTTATGTCATCAGAACACCACCTACACAGTGAGGTGAGAGTACTCCCCATTAGGGAGAGAAACGAAATGCTAAGCAAACAGTTTCTGGTGAATAACCAGAAATCTGGGCATCCCAACAGGCATCTGATTGAAGAGGCGCAGCCTCCTAGGGGCTTAAGAGGTCAACTGCGCCAGCATTATGAGGAAATACGGCACCTGATAAGATAAGATAAGATAAAAGTAATCTCGCTAGGGAGACGCGCGTCACTCTAGCTCAACTTCGAGCTGGATACTGCAACAACAGCAAGTTTTCTTGGAGTCCCGTTAGAGGATATTGATGACAATTTGTGAGTAGTTGCACCAATTGGATGGGGTTAAGCACTGCTAGAACAACAACAACAATAAAATGAACGGTGTGGCGTTTTATATGCCGATAAAAGCTTTCCTAGACTCTATCATTGCTCCTTAGCTTAGAAAATAGATGTCGCCAAACGCTGAGTGCGTTTGTATTCTAATCGATTGTGAAGCAGTATATGGCGTAGTGGCAGTTTACTGTGACATCTAGTAGTGAGTAGCAAAACAAATCACATATTCATTTAGTGATGTGGTTGAAGGTAATGCTCGGCTTCCACTAGGTCAAATTTGACCTAACATGGCCATATCCATGATAACGACTTGTCACACAACGCCAAATACGTTTGACTGCAAAGTGACAATTGAACTGGCCAATAAGTGAAAACGAAAATTGCACAATGTTATGGCAAATTTGATATTAAAGTTTCAATGGATAGCATGTTGGCAATTTATTTTCGTTTGTAAACTGGCATCCCATCTCTAGTAATGATACAGCGTGTGATACAACGGGAAATAAGAAAACGGATTCGGAAATAAATTAATACAAAATTCTAGCATGGGTTTTGATCACACACTGCTTTATCGATTTCAAGTCAGTGATGTGTCATAAGGGAAGGTCTTTGACCACAATTGCCCAGCGAGTCAGCGTTTTTGATGTCAGTGATTTTGACCTAAGGTAAACCAAGCATTATTATGTTGGTTTGAAGATAACTGAACTTGCTCAGTGATTGCTGCTATTGCTAAATTTTATTCTGAAAGAAAGGCAGCTCGGCGATTTCTTCGGAGCTGTCACTGTGATTTACTGTGATTTTTCTGGTGATGTGAGAAAATCACAGGTACATAAATATATACCAGCTTTTTATTCATCATGGTAGCAAAAAAATTATTCTCACGTATCAAATTTAAAGTAGGGTGGCTTTTTCATAAGATTTTAACTAATTTCAGACGGGTTTATTTCTATTTGATATTAGAAAATTCAAATGAGTTTGAACATCCTCATGTTAAATTATAATTTCCTTATATATTTGGTGTGGAAGTAGGTAGTCCTGGGAAAAGTTGAATAAAAATATTTTAGAAAAAAGTTTTGTGACCATGGACAGTATTTGGCAAATAATCCGAGGGTATCATAAAAAGCTTTTCAGCAAAAATTTAACTGCCAACTAGTTCGTTTGACTGTGGGGTAGTTGCAAACTTTCAGTCTGCTATTAGCGATGCTGATGCTCAGCTTATTGCTGGTGTGATGATGAAGTCATTTGGAATGCGATACTTCGGCATTCTTGTGTCCTTATTATGGCATTGACGTTTTCATCAAACGCCTGCATTAAGAATGTGGTGGCACTGTTTGTTGCTCCTACTCTGTTGTTGTTATTTGCCAATTTCGAAGTCAAGAGCATTAAATGCTGCAGGATAAATTCTTGAACATTTCTCATAAATGTTGAATGGAGTGAGATGTTGGTATTTTCAGAATTTTTTATTAGAGCAGATATTTCGTTTTATTGGATTCTTTCGTTTATTTACTTATCTTATGTTATTGTAGGTGGTGGGTGTCTTTTCATTATTACATTTCATAACTCGACTATACTAAGTTTGTGTGTCCAATTGATGAGTAGAACTGCAGAAGCAAAACCTTCGCGGACTATAAAAGTGATCCATGCTGACACCGGACTTATTTGTGCAGAATTTTCTCATTCTTTCATTAAGTAAGAAATCGTATTTTCTTTGGGACACTTATCAAAACTTTACTAGCAATGTAAGTGCACTGCCGAGTAATTCTTGACCATGTACTTGTGGACTACACTTCATTGCCAAGAAGAGTAGGAAACGCCTGTCTATATGATCCTCATCAAACCGAGGTTTTTCAATGTGTGGTACATCTGCTCCTTTTATGATTATGAGCCCATCTATGCGAGCTTAGAAATGACACGCACGCGAAACCTCTGCAAGTTAAAGACGTTCTTGGCGACTCAAATGCCAAAGTGGACAAGTAGGGAGTAATACTCCCAGTTAAAAAGGGCTAGCTTACTTGGCTGTTTCCCGAAATATCTTTACATTTTGTAGTAAGTTAAAAGGTAGACAGATCCCTGAAGCTCCTATCTGTTTTCTGATCAAAAAACCCAAAATAATATCGATCAAGCCTCAGTATAACTAGGCGTGAACAGTATTGCAGGACATTTTGCGTGGAAAAGTTACTGGCGTAAGACAAACATGAATTCTCCACTCTGTTTTCACTTCTGCGGGCGGTGGTGGTAGCTTGGTCGCACCCGAATGTCCTGGGCGCAGGATCCAGGAAAAGCAACATCAAAATCTTTATAAACGAGTTTTCTCAATTACAAAAAATTGCTTTAAGCGGAGTAACCCCACGGCAGTGGTTTTTGCAAACACTCCGAGTTTATTTTTGCTATAAAAAGCAAAAATTTATCTGCACACAGGTGCCGTTTGGAGTCGGCATAAAATATTAGGACCCCGACCTGCCAAATTTTAGAAAAATTGAAAAGTAGTACGATGAAAATTGGCTTCTCATCCATTCATGCTTTCGGGAAACAATCTTTCAATTAACTCACTGCAAATCAACGCTGAGATTATATGATTTCAGTGAACTTGGACGAACAAAGTTTACGAGGAAGGGCGCGCCGTCTCAAACAGGAGGGACGCTTTGATATTAAGCGCTGGAGTGATTTGAACAAGGAAAGCTAAAGAAGAGATATTATCGGCTTTGTAGGCAAAAGGACTGTTACGATAAAAATGCTGACTTTAACACGTACCAGACTCAAGTTGGCAGACCTGCGATGAACCACGGTTTGGAGGTAGCTAGATTAGGTGAACTTTGAGAAGATTGTGTGAACTTTTTGCATGGTTGAGTTCGAGTTATTTCGTAATCTTTTTCGGTAAATTTTTAAGATATTTTGGATAATTTCAAGACTGTTTGAGGAACATTTTTGGATTGTTTCGGTAAGTACTGTGTTCGGGAAAATTTTTGTAATTTCAGTACTAAACCCGATTCTGCGAATTAAACTGAAGAATTGTATATGGATAGCAAAAGAATAAGCGTTTCAAGTCTTAGAACTGATGTTTTAAATTCATTCGCATTTTGATAACTCAGACGTTGAAAGTAATTTCCAATTAATATTAACTTTTGCATGCATAATTAAAGAAGTTACTCATACGCCCCGGCGATCACAACTGTTTTACCTTAACGTCTTCGAGTTGCAACGAAATTCCTATGCTCTTTTTGGTACCTTACATTTAAGTTAATTAAAAGCAAAAGCAGAAAGTACGCACACTCGGTTTTTGCCTTGTTAAAAACTTTTCTCAATATAACTGTAACGCTATTCGAAATTAATCGCACGCCTAAGTGGGCACAAATTCAGTTTTAGCAAAAAACTCTTAACGCGTGTATGCATGTGTGTGTGTATGAAGGTTTGTATTTATTTGTACAAAATTACCGTGAATGTCAATTTGAGTTTTCCTTGAAAATTCAAGTGTCACAACTAACTTAAATGAAAACATAGTTATATAATTGCTTACTCTTGCGGAACGAGGTGAGTAATAAAATAATAAAACGGGAGGAAAAATTGATCAATTTTTGACGAGGGTGAACCAAATGTGCATTCAATGTTTCATATATGGATATAACGGTCATGAGATAGTTATATGTATGTACCATGTGATTTAAGTGCCCTTAGGAAGGAGGGCCCGTTGAAACCCCTAAAAAAGGTAAAAAAGCTTAATCTTCTATGTATATGAGAGGGCTGTTTGAGAAGAGGTTATAAGAAGGGGAAATGGAAAGGGAACTTTTTTTTGAAATATATAGAAGCCCGCATTGGGCGAAAAGAACTATGTATGTATGTATTTAAAGACAAGTAGTAAGCAATTTTGGAAAAAATTTTAGGAAAGTTGGTTGTGCCACGACCCTTTCATAAAAACGGGTAATTCGAAAATACCTGACATTGTGATCATATAAGAGATAAATATGAAGAAACTGGAGCAGATATGAAAAGAGAAGGTATAGGGTTAGGAAAAAATGGTGAAGATGTGACGGAAAGAAAAAGCCAGAGCGAAAGCGAGAGAAATTAGGAATAGGAAAGAAAACTGTACGGGAAGAGTATAGTGGGGAAGTAGTAAAAGAGAGGGGAGTGGAAGATGGAGAACAAGGAAAAGGGAAAGAACAAGAAGGATAGGGGTGAATAGGAAGGGTGCGTGCAGAATGAATGGAATATTAGGAGGAGCAAAAAATTTAGGACGATTGGACGAAAAAAAGAGTGAATGTCTGATGACGAAACGAAGAGAAGGAAAGACGGAGAGAGGGAGGAGCAAAATGAGTATTGAAATGAAAAAGAATGAAGCAGTATAAGAGGAACTGAGAAAACGTGAGTGATATAAAAACATATTTGCCATCGAGAACCTCATATTGAAATAGACAACTGATGATTACTTTACTCGTCTCACACACCAGCTCATTGAAAACCAATCTTGGTGATAAGCTGAGCAGTTGAAGCAAATTTCTCTTCCAATGAGCAAAAATAATTACTTCGATGAAGAATGTCGCGCTGCCTTGAAAAAAACGACTCTATGTATAAAGAGCACGCTGCGAACGGTTGCAGCAACGCGCGGTGTATTGGAGCGTTGTTTTGATGCGAACAAGGAAGAGTACATCTACTTTGAATAAAAATAAACATAAGGTACAAAAACGTGAGTGCGCGGGGCTTCAGATCGTGGCTGATAGGAATAATGCCCGAAAATTCTAGTAGAAAGGCTGACTGATGACTGAAGGTTGTAATCGAAGTACGGAGTGTATTTAAGTTTGGGAGGGAACATTTATCGCTGCTGCATAATGAGGTAGATAACGAACCAGTTACCCTAATCGCCGATGATCGCGAAACGCAACTACAACAATAACAAGACGCAAGTTATGACAGACTTCCCGCCGAGCTGTTAAAACAAGGCTTGTGCCAACTCAATTGCAAAACATGGCCGGACGAGGGTATGCCACAAGATTGTAATTTAAGAGTGCTCCATCTAATTCACATGAAAAGCGATCCCGCAAGCGGTGGTTATTCCCATTGAAAAAGCCTGCTTCATATCGTGTATAAGATCCTATTTGGAGTATTGCATGAAAAACTGAAGTCCAAATTCGCTCACTTTTATCGCAGTAATAGTGCTTTACGGTTTTTCATTATTGGAATCTTGAACTAAGTTACCTGACGCTTTGAAGCGAATGGTGCCTTTAGTTTTAACCAAAAAGCAGACCCAGCCGACGTTGCTCTGACCAAACTTTGATTTGTCTGTCGATTCTATACAATTTGTTATGCTATTTTGATGACCTTTATTAGTTTATCTTTAAGTTAGGTTGGTTCAAGGTCATGTTATTAAAAACACAAGAGGATCTTGCAATATATTGGTTTTTAAAAAACTTCTTGTGTTTTTAATTACACATGATCTCGAGCCAGCTTAATTCAAAGGTGAGCAAATTTAAAGAAGTTCCTGTTGTTGTTCAGCATTCTTAATTCTTTCAGCCTCTTTCTTTCTTCCTTTCTCTTTTTATTTTATTGCTTTATTCTCATTCCCTCTTCATGTTGCTCCTAGGGATATTCCTCTTCCTAACTCTCTATTTCTACCTCTTCTTCTCGCTCACTCTACCCGCTTTTTACTTCTCACAAATCGCACACCAATAAAAGATAATTGCAAATAGATCGCTAACTGGTTCATTGTCCGAAAAAAAAGTATTCTACACGCTAACCTGGGCTAGACGTTTTCCAACCTGAACTCTTATTTACTAACAAAAGTCAAAAAGAATTTTAGGAAGCATCATAGCTCTCCTATCTCACTTTCTCTACTTCGCGTCAAATCCCAGGCCCACTTGCCAGAAAATACGTATTCTGTTGTGCACGTTTCTCAAAACTGACTAGGCTTCATAGCTCCTTTGCACAAAGTGCTACTTTTCTTCAAAGGGTGCCCTAATATACATAATATTTCGAAGCATCGAAATCAACCCGCCTTAAATTTTTTTGAGTATACGTCACTGTTTATGATATGTATTTATCACATAACTTTATTGATGCTGTATTTGTATCTTTTTTATGGTTGCAAACGAATAAAATTTAACGAGTATCGGAAGCATTTATGCTCTAGAGTTTTATAACTACTTTTCATTGCTGTATAAACAAAGATACATGCATAAGTAAACAGCAAAAGTCATTGCTATCTGTATTGGAATAGAAAAGTTTTTGGATCAAATCATAAGTCATGCAGTATGAGAAGTTATTGAAATTCTTATCAATCAATGCCATCACGTTAATTTGGTAATGACGTCAGTTTGACGCAAGTCCTTCGAAGGAAAAAATTTAAGTAATTGAAGAATTCCTTCATCATTAAGACGCGTTAATTAACATAGAATGAAGAATTGACAGTGACCAATCATGGGGAGTCATGCAAAAGCTTCTCGGTGATTCACAGATTCTGCTCGGCGCTAGTTTTATTAAGCATAATAAGAATAAGCGGCCACCGTGGTGTGATGGTAGCGTGCTCCGCCTGCCACACCGTTTGCCCTGGGTTCGCACCCCGGGCAAAGCAACATCAAAACATTTTAGAGATAAGGTTTTTCAATTAGAAGAAAATTTTTCTAAGCGGGGTCGCCCCTCGGGAGTGTTTGGCAAGCGCTCCGGGTGTATTTCTGTCATGAAAAGCTCTCAGTGAAAACTTATATGCCTTGCAGATGCCGTTCGGAGTCGGCATAAAACATGTAGGTCCCGTCCGGCCAATTTGTAGGGAAAATCAAGAGGAGCACGACGCAAATTGGAAGAGAAGCTCGGCCTTAAATCTCTTCGGAGGTTATCGCGCCTTACATTTATTTATTTTTTAATAAGAATAAGCGAATAGATGTTAAGTTGAAGTATGACAGACCATCGAATAACTTCTTTGTAAAAATCTAGCACATTATGATTACGAGTACGCCATAGTATAATGAGATTGCATATTCAAATGGCATACTCTTGGATTCATTTCTTACGGCTTTGTCGCTCGAACTAAGCTGCTCACCTTAAAATAGTAAAGTTTGTGAAAACTACTTGTTTACGTGTGAAAGTGGACAAAAAATAGAACATATACAAGTTTTAAATGCTTAAGTGGATTACACGCTCCAGCACTTGGAGATATATAACTAATACAAATGACGAGATAAATATTTGTGAACATTATTAAGTACATAAGAGGGCGAAGAATAAATAAGCATATTGCTTTATTAAAAAGCAAGCACCTGAAAAGACAGGTACCGGTGCGTATACGTAACATTTTTGAAGCTTATATAAGCGTATTAGAAAAGGTATTCTTAAGAGTCATGTCTAGCTCTCTTTCCCATTATACATATATATATAAACGAATATGTATATACAAATGAAATTAATAAATATGTATGGAAGTCTACCCAGCTGTGTGCTCTCTAATAATATTAAGGATACATTTAAAAAGAAATATTACGAACACAAAATGGTCTGAAGGCCGAAATATACGACTAATACATGTGCCAATATCGTCCTCCGTAAGAGATCTGCAAAAAATGCGATTAGTCTAGGATGAATTCAGGATGAGCCGCAAAGGAATATGCAACTATAGCCAGTTTCGATCTCTTTAATTAGTTGAAGTGATCCCTTATGTTCGAGCATATGCTATGGAGAGACCAATTGTACCTATTTGTGGCCGAACAGATAATGTCACACCACTCCTCTTTATACCCCTACCGATACTGTCGGACATATCCGTTTTCTACTCTGTTTTAACCCCTTACACCTACTGTTTGACACGTCCTCTTTGTATCCCTACGGGTAATATCGGACGAATACCCTTGTAACACTACGGGCACTGTCCCATACGGGCACTGTCAGGATTTGTTCGCCTCCGGATATTGTCGGACAAGTCCTCTTTCTACCCGTAGAGAAATTGCTGCCGCTTCTATAATTTCTTAAACTCTAATTAATATTTTAATATTATTTTTTAAGAAAAATAAAAACGATATATTACGTTAATGGAACACGTTTTAGGGTCGGTATAAAAAAATTCGTTTCAATTGCATACATTTTTTTTCTCATTTAATTGTAATTTTTTTATTGCTTTTCAAACTGCCTAATCCAACTGTATCCAAAAGGGGCTAGAGGGGATCAGCTACATTCCAATTTAGACGAAAGAGATCAATCGCAGATCACTCGCCTTAGGGATTAATAGCTCCATTTTTTGACGGAAAGCTGTACAACAGTTACTGCCATAGAATCAATGTTCATTCCGAATCTCATTAAAATTGGTATCACAAGTTTTGTGAAAAGCTTAATTAATAAGCGCAGACTAAGATCATTTACAATCTATTTAAGATCATTTATCTATTTTTTCAGCTTGGTTAAACTGTAAGCATTTTTTTTTGACTAGACGTTATTCTCAAACGATTTGCTGAGATCTATGTATAATATCAAGAATCATACTTCTGCCAAATTGCAAAATGATATCAACGTTTTTTTGACTTTTGGCATGCAAAGTTTTTTAAATTTTCTTTTATATTATGTATTGCCCTGTAATCGTAAATTTCGTTATCAAAAAAGGGAGCGCGATGATTATCTTCATTACAAAAGTGTCTTATTGGACAAAGCCCCTATGGAATTAGGCTAGTGACTTCTAATATCGTTACGAAGAAAATCTATGAAAATCAGGCTTTATAAAATGAGGAAAGTAAAACTTATTTTTTGCTTGTTATCTGCTAAAGCCACAATGAATCACGCTTCATAGTATACGAACATTTATACTTTAGTTGGAAGTATACACTGACCAAACTAAAGTGTATATAAAAAGACGAAAGTCTGGCAGTCACGGGCTCGCTCTAAAGGACCTCCAAAAGTTGTATACTATATTTTTTTATCCTCGAAAATAAAGCCGAAATTGCTCCCTGGTTCTAACTTAGTAATTTGACATCTGATTTTTAAAATTGAAATGTCATTATTATTGTCTTGATGAGCTCTTTGGTTCCTTTTTAATGAATTTTGGAATAATTTTTCGCATACTTATTATAATGGGTCGATTTATTAACCGATATCGCGCTATCGATTTTTCTATAGGATTTGGGCGCAGGAAAAAAAGTTCCACTACGCATACCCAAAAAAATAATTCGAGCCCGCGAAATTTCATTTTTTTTTACTTTTTTTCGACTTTGACTTTTAAGGGTTTTTCATGTCCTACTAAAAAATTTTCATTTGATTTTAAAATTTTCATGTATACCCTGTCCGACCCAAATATGTCCGCTAAAACCCGATTCAAAAAACTATTATCGACAACGTTTTTAGCGGACATTTTGGCTCGGACAGGGTATACGTATGAACATTTTTTTAGTAGGTCATGAAAAACCCCTAAAAATCAAAGTCGAAAAAAAGTCAAGAAAATGAAATTTCGCAGGCTCGAAAATTATTTTTTTGGGTATGCATAGTGGATTTTTTTTCTTGAGCCCAAATTCTATCGAAAACTCGATGGCGCGATATCGGTTAGCTTTCGTCCATACAAATCGGCCCACCCTAATACTTATATTTTCATTCGTTAGGTTAGGTCAGGTTGAAGTGGCTGCCCTGGGCACATTTAGGCCAGTGATATTAAGTAAAATACGCCGCCGGCGCCGCCGATAAAGTGATCGCCGTAAAACCTCTAGTAGCTACAGCACATGTCGCTACCTGAGAATACCGATGTCGAATGTGAAAATTTTCGATTCTAGGATTATTGCAATTTCATAGTATACTCCTTCAAATTGATGATTTATTTTGTTAAGAATACAGTTGTCGTATGTCATACAATTTTAAATGCACTTATATATATTGAGCATCTCAAGTAACAAAAACAGCAAATAGATGTGAGTTTAAATAAATATATTGGTTTTGTTTATACTCCATACCATCTATTGCTTCTTTAGGTGAAGGAATCGAACCAATTAAAAGAAAATGTGATTTCACTTGTGGAAAATAACTCCTTTGGCCGAAAAACTTTTTTAGTATGCATTGAAATAGTCGCAATATAAAATTCAGTTAACTATATTTTTGCTTGTTGCCGCGCTTGTGATTAAAAAAGTGAATTTCATTTCAAACAAAAACAATGAATAGTTACATGTGCGCAAGCGATTTTTCATCGGATGATGAAATTTTAGATCCTTCCTTTAATATTGAGGAAGAGATTGGCATGGTTCGTTCGAGTATTCGTGTTAACTCTAACCTGGAACAAAGTGGTAAAAATTGTGAAAAAGGAACATCTTCAGGCACTGGGAAAAGTAGGGCACGAAAGCGTCAGAGACAGCCAGAATCATGGAAGATTAATGTGTGAAAATCCCTTCGCGAGAAATGAAAGAAATATGTAAATAGGAAAGGTGTAGAACGCTCCCTGCTGTAAGTATGCGACCACGCTGTAAGTAAAGGAGGGAAATATAATCACAATTTTGGCAGTTAAGTTCAATCGAAAAACGTTTAATTTATGCTAATTTTGTCCAACCAACAGTAATAAAAAGGCGTCGGTGCACATCTAAAGATAAAGAGAATTTTCGCAAAAAGAAGAGTTTCCACTATTTTTTTCAAGTAAACGCTACTACATTTACAGTATGTAAAATTTTTTTCTAAATACTTTGGGAATATCTGAAAGAAAATTCAATTATTGTTTAAAATTTTTGAATGACCCTGAACAAGGGCAGCGAAATGAACGCAGAAAGCACCATGGTAGACCAAAAACCTCGCAGGACAAAATTGAAGAAGTAAAAGCCCACATTAATAGTTTTCCGACAATAGATTCGCACTACTGCCGTTCAAGAACATCGCGAAAATATTTGGAGTGCCATTTAAATTTACATAAAATTTATGATTTGTATAAGGAAAAGTGTGAATATCCTGTACGCATACACACATATAGGAGTGTATGTATTTAATAATGAATTCAACTTGTGATTTTATGGGCCGAAAAAATACCAATGCGATATGTGTGTTTACGCAAATGTCAATAAAAATATTTTAAATGAAAGTTACAGAACATAAAATGCACTGTATACAAAAGACCCTATGCAAAGAGGAGCGAGATGCCGATCGCCGCAATAAAGATCCCTATATGGCCGTTTTGTATTACGATCTGGAAAATGCTTTCACTTTGCCCAGAACGTTCGCTTCCAATTGCTATTACAAGAGAAAACTCTGCGTATATAATTTGGCGGGAACTCTAGTTAAGTGCAATGGTGAAAAAATAATGTACTGTGCCCTGTGGAATGAATGTAGTGCTGGAAGAAGTGGTAACGATATAGCAAGCGCTCTTTTAAACATTTTAGTCAACGTTGAGCACGACTACCCCGAAATAAAGAAAATTATATTATGGAGTGATTTCTGCATTACACAAAATCGAAATAAAATAACTCCCACAGCTTTACTTCACTTCATACATCAAAGTCGTATTAAAGTGGCAATACAAACATTTTCTGAGCTAGGGCACTCACAGATCCAAGAAGTGGACTGTGTACACAGTGTCATTGAGCGGCATTTTCAAACATCTTGAGAGTTCGAATCAAACGGCATTGGCACGTCTCTTAAGAAATGCTGTATTCGAAAGAGTGAAACTTAAAATTTTGGAACTAGAAAGAAATTACTTCAAAAATTTTACTTTGAAAGCAGAAACACTATATTTTAAATCGATTCCATTTTCTAAAATATATTTGTATAATATGGCAAGTTATATTAAATCGGCTATAAGCTTTCGCATGGTGAAGTCGAGTTATATTATAAAAACGTTTTAAACAAGAAAACCTCCGACGGATAAATCAAAATACACCGGACAACTTCATAGAAAAACAATTATCTGTTTTAAAACCGAAAAAACACGACGAAGGTAAAATAAAAGACTTAAACATTTTGTTTTGTTACTTTGAAAAGGAGAACGACCGCAATTTTTACATGCATTATTATTCTTACATATTTATCAATCATTTGAAGTGTTGCTCACATTTTTATTTTACTTTGAATAAAGAATGTATTGTAGTGAAAACCAATAATTTTATTATTGGAAAGTCCTTCTTCTTGATAATGATAATAACTAATATTTTTTTTATTTATTTATTTATTTTTTATGTTTTTTTTATTTTTATATTTTTTTTTGTATATATATTTTGATGTCTTTTCCTGGGGCTTTCAGTATGAAGGCTAGCACACTGTCATACCATACAAGGGCGGCCACTTATCCTAAGCGCCTATTTGATCAAAACTGAGATTTTTTTAAAAATTTTTTTTTTTTTTTTTTTTTATTTTTTTTTTTAAAAAAAAAAAAAAAAAAAAAAAAAAAACAAAAAAAAAAAAAAAAAAAAAAATTTTATTTTTTTTTTTTTTTTTTTTTTTTTTTTTTTTTTTTTTTGTTTAAAAATGTTAACTGCATTTT
>JARSSU010017927.1:0-10856 GCA_029619165.1 Eurosta solidaginis | reverse complement strand
CCACACTATCTTATAATATCAAAACCTATACATTATTTATAAAAGTAACCTATGTATCATATAGAGCTCAATATACACCACAAACGCATTCGTTAGCCGAATAAACGACGGGCAGTTGATCTACTAACACCATTACACATCTTTCCGCTACAGCACTGAATTTGCGTTCGTTTCTAGCAATGCTGTTGTAGAATGTTGGTATTCGCTTTGTGGTCGCAATACATTTTGAACTTTTAAAAACTTGAGAGCCGCAGTCGTAGTCGCAGTCTCAGAGCTTCGCTAACTTGCACTCTATAAATACGAATGTGGGACAATAACGTCTATTAGTTTCCTGAATCTTGAAAAGGAAAGTGCTAAGAAAATATTTTAAAAAATATAAACAGATAGTATATCACACAAATTATAGTGAGTCAGTGTTATTTTGGTTGAGTGTGCTGCAGAAAAGTAAGTACATTATTATACTCAGTTGAGCAGAGCTCACAGAGTATATTAAGTTTGATTGGATAACGGTTGGTTGTACAGGTATAAAGGAATTGAGATAGATATAGACTTCCATATATCAAGATCATCAGGATCGAAAAAAAATTTATTGAGCCATGTCCGTCCGTCCGTCCGTCCGTCCGTTAACACGATAACTTGGGTAAATTTTGAGGTATCTGTATGAAATTTGGTATGTAGGTTCCTGAGCACTCATCTCAGATCGCTGTTTAAAATGAACGATATCGGACTATAATCACGCGATGAAACTTGGTAGGTGCGTTGAAATTATGACGCAGAATAGAAAACTAGTAAAATTTTGGACAATATGCGTGGCACCGCCCACTCTAAAAGAAGGTAATTTAAAACTTTTGCAAGCTGTAATTGGCAGTCGTTGAAGATATTATGATGAAGTTTGGCAGGAACGCTACTCCCATTACTATATGTACGCTTAATAAAAATTAGCAAAATCGGAGAAGGACCACGCCCACTTAAAAAAAATTTTTTTAAGTAAAATTTTAACAAAAAATTATGTCAAAATTCAACTCCAGTAATGATATGGTGCAACAAAATACAAAAATAAAAGACAATTTCAGAATGGGCGTGGCTCCGCCCTTTTTCATTTAATTTGTCTAGGATACTTTTAATGCCATAAGTCGAACAAAAATTTACCAATCCTTTTGAAATATGGTAGGGGCATAGATTTTATGACGCTAACTGTTTTCTGTGAAAATGGGCAAAATCGGTTGAAGCCACGCTCAGTTTTTATACACATTCGTCCGTCTGTCCTTCCGCATGGCGGTTAACACGATAACTTGAGCAAAATCGACATATCTTTACTGAACTTAGTTCACGTACTTATCTGAACTCACTTTATCTTGGTATAAAAAATGAACGAAATCCAACTATGAATCCACGCCCACTTTTTCGATATCGAAAATTACGAAAAATGAAAAAAATGCCATAATTCTATACCAAATACGAAAAAAGGGATGAAACATGGTAATTGGATTGGTTTATTGACGCTAAATATAACTTTAGAAAAAGTCTGTAAAATGGTTGTGACACCTACCATATTAAGTAGAAGAAAATGAAAAAGTTCTGCAGGGCGAAATAAAAAACCCTTGAAATCTTGGCAGGTATTACATACATAAATAAATTAGCGGTATCCAACAGATGATGTCCTGGGTCATCCTGGTCCACATTTTGGTCGATATCTGGAAAAGGCCTTCACATATACAACTACCACCACTCCCTTTTAAAACTCTCATTAATACCTTTAATTTGATACTAATATCGTACAAGCAGGTTCTAGAGTCACCCCTGGTCCACCTTTATGGCGATATATCGAAAAGGCGTCCACCTATAGAACTAAGTCCCACGCTCTTTTAAAATACTCATTAACACCTTTCATTTGATACCCATATCGTACAAACATATTCTAGAGTCACCCCTGGTCCACCTTTATGGCGATATCTCGAAAAGGCGACCATCTATAGAACGAAGGCCCCTCCCTTTTAAAAATACTCATTAGCACCTTTCATTTGATACCCATATCGTACAAACAAAGTCTAGAGTCACGCCTGTTCCACCTTTATTGCGATACCTCGAAAAGGCGTCCACCTATAGAACTAAGGCCCACTCCCTTTTAAAATACTCATTAACACCTTTCGTTTGATACCCATACTGTACAAACGTATTCTAGAGTCACGCCTCGTCCACCTTTATGACGATATCTCGCCACCTATACAACTACCACCACTCCCTTTTGAAACCCTCATTAATACCTTTAATTTGATACCCATATCGTACAAACACATTCCAGAATCACCCCTGGTCCACTTTTATGGCGATATTTCGAAACGGCGTCCACCTATAGAACTAAGGCCAACTTTCTTTTAAAATACTCATTAACACCTTTCGTTTGATACCCATATTGTACAAACGCATTCTAGAGTCACCCCTGGTCCACCTTTATGGCGATATCTCGAAAAGGCGACCACCTATACAACTACCACCACTCCCTTTTAAAACCCTCATTAATACCTTTAATTTGATACCCATAACGTACAAACAAATTCTAGGGTCACCCCTGGTCCATCTTTATGGCGATATCTCGAAACGGCGTCCACAAATGGAGCTAAGGCCCACTCCCTTCTAAAATACTCATTAACACCTTTCGTTTGATACCCATACTGTACAAACGTATTCTAGAGTCACGCCTCGTCCACCTTTATGGCGATATCTCGCCACCTATACAACTACCACCACTCCCTTTTGAAACCCTCATTAATACCTTTAATTTGATACCCATATCGTACAAACACATTCCAGAGTCACCCCTGGTGATTATGGCGATATTTCGAAACGGCGTCCACCTATAGACTAAGGCCCACTCCCTTTTAAAATACTCATTAACATATTTCGTTTGATACCCATATGTACAAACACATTCTAGAGTCACCCCTGGTCCACCTTTATGGCGATATTTCGAAACGGCGTCCACCTATAGAACTAAGGACCACTCCCTTTTAAAATACTCATTAACACCTTTCGTTTGATACCCATATTGTACAAACGCATTCTAGAGTCACCCCTAGTCCACCTTTATGGCGATATCTCGAAAAGGCGACCACCTATACAACTACCACCACTCCCTTTTAAAACCCTCATTAATACCTTTAATTTGATACCCATATCGTACAAACAAATTCTAGGGTCGATATCTCGAAACGGCGTCCACCTATGGAGCTAAGGATCACTCCCTTTTAAAATACTCATTAACACCTTCATTTGATACCCATATCGTACAAACAAATTCTAGAGTCAACCCTGATCCACCTTTATGGCGATATCCCTAAATGGCGTCCACCTATAGAACTATGGCCCACTCCCCCATATAATACACTTTAATGCCTTTTATTTGATACACATGTCATACAAACACATTCCAGGGTTTCCCTCGGTTCATTTTCCTACATGGTTATTTTCCCTTATGTTGTCACCATAGCTCTCAATTGAGTATGTAATGTTCGGCTACACCCGAACTTAACCTTCCTTACTTGTTTTTTATTAAATTTTAGTTTGTGCTCGTAGTTAGCAAAGATAGATAAATTACGCCAATCATGACTTTAGTTATTAGTAGTTTAATATTCAATCATGCAAAATTACACGAGTACTCCTCAATAGTTTCTTTTTGAAAGTTTTAGTAATCGGTATTATAATTAAAGTACAATCTCCGTAATTCGAGCTAATTGTTGCAAGAAGATGTTCAAATTATGGAATGTTTTCGGGAAAATCAAAAAATGTTTTTAATATACAGCTGGTGGATTTTCTGTCTTATTTAATTAATTTAATTTTGCCCACAGTTGACTGATGCCATGTCCGAATCTAAAAGAAACGTAGACAGTACAGTATTGATTATTTGAAATTTGGCTTCATTTCATCATTGCCGACCAACAATTGCCTATGTGCCTTTTATGCAACAAAGTTTTGAGCAATAACTCTATGAAACCATCTAAACTGCAAAATCATCTGAGAAGATGCCACTCTGCTAAAACAGAGAAAGATTTGAAATACTTTCAAACACTCAAGGATGAACTTCAGAAGAGACCTACACTGGACAGAATGTTCGCTTCGACGTCACAAAGAAATGATGATGGTTTGCGGGCGTCTTACAATATCTGGTTACTTATAGCAAAATCCGGAAAACCGCATACTATCGGAGAGAAATTAATTTTGCCAGCCGTTGAAGAGGTTTTAAAAACTGTTCTACACAAACCTGCATCTGATATCATTAAAAGAATTCCCTTAACTCATTAAACGCTAGTGTTACATATATGTAACGTTTAAAGCACTATATTTATATACGATTTTTCAAAATTGCAATTTTAAATGTTTCAAACTTTTAAATAAGAATCGCAGTAAACATAGCAAAGAGTGAGAGTGCACTACAGTTTAGCTCTTCTGTTTAGTATAACAAAAGCAATAGAGCGTTGAAGACGAAGCAAATTTCACATACGTAAAAAAACTATCCAAATGGGAACACGCTATCGGTAAGTAGTAATTTTAGCAAAGTGCAAGACATTATGTGAAAGGTTTGTTCTACATATTTTAATAATTTTACGAATGCATGTGTTCGTATAAAAAAAGATATGAAAATAACTGTACTTATAAGTTTTTTTTTCGTTTCTTGTAAGCGTGACATATATGACACGCTCGCGGGTTCGCTTTATGTATAAACATTTATATAAAGATTTGTGCGGGTCAATGTAAAAGTATAATATTTGTTGGTTACCAGGGAAAAACTATCTGTCGAGGATATTTGCGCCGTTTTGGAGGAATTCAATAACAATGAAGAAGATGAAGTGGAAGCTATTTATATCGAGGCACCTGATGCGGGCGCTCTTTCAGGTGAAGATTCCGGTGATGAAGACGGGGGAAGTTTAGAAAACTTGCCGCATACACAGCTTGTAGAGGAGTGTGAAGTAGTAATAAGAAAAAAGACCGACGTCGAAGAGAACCCCGACTTCAATATAGACACTGAAATTTTAGACTACTTGAATCATTCCCTGTCGGATTTAGAAGTAAACCTTTTGGAAGAATCATTTTCTTCTGAGAAAGCACCCGAAAAGCCGAGTACATCGCTGTCAGCTCAAAAGCCTAAGGAAAAAGCCAATAATCGTCGTCGCAAGGCAGCTTCAACGCAACCACATAGTAAGGCAAAGAGAACCAAGCCATCCTTTACATGGGTCGATGATAACACCCAACATAGAGTTCCAATTTTTCCTAACGGTAATTACAGTGACTGCACCAACTTAGAGCCATGCGAGCAGTTCCAAAAGTTTTTTGATGACGATTTATTGCAAATGCTATGTGACGAGTCAAACAGGTATTCAGTCCTAAATAATAATGGGAACCCAAATATTACAGTGAGAGAAATGAAGGTCTTTTTGGGAATTATGATAATAAGTGGATATACCTATTCTCCAAACAAAGAAGCATATTGGAGCGTTGACAAAGATATTCAAAATGGTGTTATTATTGACTCGATGAGACGTGATCGTTTTCGAGTGATTTTCAGAAACTTGCACTTTATTGACCCAGAAAAGATAGATTTATCAGACAAAATATGGAAATTGAGACCCATAACGGATGCTCTGAAGGTGAAGTTCGCAAAAAACTTTCATCCAGAACAGAATTTGTCCTACGATGAATCAATGGTGGAATACTACGGCAGGCATGGTTGTAAACAATTTATTAGAGGCAAACCATTGAGATTTGGATATAAAATGTGGTGCCTAAATACGCCTTCCGGCTATCTGCTAAACTTTGAGATGTATCAGGGGAAAAAACCCTAGAACAAACGAGGAATACGCTGCAGGCTATGGAAAGAACGCTGCTCCTTTATTTTCAATGATTGATGAATTTGATGAAACGTGGAAGCCACTTCCCTTTCGATTCTTTTTTGATAATCTCTTCACTTCAATACCTGTTTTACTTGGACTAAAAAAATATGGATATGAAGGAACTGGAACCATTCGTCAAAATTATATACCAAACTCTTGTCCTTTGCCACTGAAGGATAAGTTGAAGAAAATGGAACGCGGTTATATTGCTAGTTCTCGGATTTCTGAGTGTGGTATTATAGTCACAAAATGGGTAGACAATGCAGCAGTTTCCATCGCATCAACATTTATTTGGAAAGGAGCCAGTCGGGAAAGCTATAAGGTACTCTAGAGCTGAACATGCCAAGGTTCAGGTTCAAATTCCAAATGCTGTTGTAATGTACAATAAGAATATGGGTGGCACGGACCGCATGGACCAAAACGTCAACGCTTACCGGATCGGAGCTAGAGGAAAAAAGTGGTGGTTTTCAATTTTTACATGGTTGGTTGATGTATCCATTCAAAATGCTTGGCTCCTACATAGAAGAGGCGGACAAGGGTTAACCCAACTACAGTTTAGAAGAAGCATTGCTAATCACTTTTGTCGCACTTATGGAGAAGTCCGAGGTCCATGGGGATTTAGACGTCCGGAATCTCAAATCGAACTTGATGCTAGATATGACCTAGTTGGTCATTTCATAGTTAGAAACCCCACCAGGAGAAGATGTGCTGGATACAACTGCCAGCGATCTATAAATACGAAATGTGTAAAGTGCGACGTAGGTTTGTGTGTGGATTGTTTCCACAACTTCCACTTTAGACCAACTTGAGTGTCCTTTCCAAGCTTCAAATTTACGAATATTCCATATCTTTATATGTACAAAATAAAATTGATGAATTATATTGAATAAAAATGTTAATTTTCATGTTAGTATGAAAAATTTTATTACATAATAGAAACACGCGAGTGTTACATATATGTCACGGGTCGTTCAGACTCATCAGGATAGAGGTCGAAACTTTTAGTTGCAGTTTTGGGTACATATCAGTCCTTGTAGTAACCACAAAAAATTTGGTTGTTCTAACTTTGCTATTTAGCTTTCGCGTTTAATGGGTTAAGCAACAATACTGTTGAAAGACTTATGATGAAATGAGTTCTGATATTGAAAGCTTCTTATGTAATTGTTTGCAAACGACCCATTTCTCTATGCAACTGTGTTTAAGGGACTTAAACTATGCGTTTTTTCTTTCGTTTGTTACATAAGCGCTGAAATTCTCATCCGGCTTTTGAAATATTCTAAAGACATAGTTTTAGTTTTAATTTAAAATTGAGGTTTTTCTAGTAGAAAATGGGGTGCCAATACCTCAGAGCCCCGTGCTCGCCTCCACATCACATTTTTAAAGGGGTCTTCAAATAGAAGAAGAGGTGGCTCATTAGAGCGAAACCTCAGAGTTCCCTATGCTCGCCCCAAATTAAATAAATAAGGTGTACCGCATCGTCCCGTGTTTTAAATACACCATAAACTAAATGAAAATAAAATACAGTCCATTAACATAATAATTTATAAAATTATAAATTAAAAAAAAATGCTTGGTTGCAGTGGGCTTTGAACCCGCAACCCTAAGCGTTTGAGTTGGGTACGTCATCCACTGTGCCACGACTCATACGCCTACAAGCATATCAAATTACTCCCTTATAACTCAAATTAAACTGCTCGCCCTTAACTGCCCCACGTTTAGCTAAACTGGACGAGTCAACTTTATCTGATAATGCAGCATTATTATTGGCATATGTTCGTTTATTATGAATCAAGAAATCTACGAAGAACTGCTCTTCGCAAGAACTTTGATATCCGACACTATAGATAAATCAATATTTCATGTTTTGAAGGATTACTTCATTGAAAAAGCAATTCCTTTATTAAATATAATATCAGTAGCTACAGATGGAGCACCTGCCATGGTTGGATGTTATCGTGGATTTGTAAGCTATTTAAAACAAAATGTGTCAGGGGTGTTAGCAATACATTGCGTCATCCATCGACAACATTTAGTGCTAAAATTTGAGTGTTAGATTACATGAATCACTTCATTTAGTCATTGATGCAGTAAACCGAATCCGAAGCAACGCGTTGAATACGCGGTTATTTGCACAGTTGTGTGAAGAAAGTGACGAACACTTTCACCAATTACTCCTTCACATTGAAGTACGCTGGTTGTCGAAAGGCTTATGTTTGACAAGATTTTTTGCGCTTTTTGAGACTATTTTAGAATTTCTGGATACTAAAGATACAATTTTAAAAGAAAATTTAATGAAGATGAAAACAGACATCGCTTATTTAACAGATTTGTTTACAAAATTTAATATGGTTAATTTGCAATTACAGGCGACAGTTTAAATTTGATTTAAACAAAGTCCATCTTATCAGCGTTTCTTGCCAGAGTTAAACTAATGAAGCAAAATATTGGACGGGGCGAATTTTCTCAGTTCCCCAATTTGTCACAGATAAGCTGCCAGGAAGACGACGTTTCAACTCACGTCAACATTTAAATGCCCTCTATTCAAATTTTGAATCTAAGTTGAGGATATTTGGACTATGGTAATACCACCGTGGATAATAATCCATCTGGTGGCATAGAAGAAACGAATGTCATAATACAAGAGGAACTGACTGAACTAAGTACAAACGAAAAACTAAGGTTCAGTTAAAAACGGATATCAGCAATTCTGGCTGCAAAACAAGATACTCGTTACATATCCCGTATTATGGAATATAGCGAGGAAATTTTTAATTTCCTTTCCATCGTCATACCTAGTGGAAAGGGGGTTCAGCGTTGTTACCAATCTCCTAACGAAAAAAGAAAAAGACTGGACATAATTAGCGGGGAGATTTAAGATTAACCCTTACAAAATTGACGCCAAATGTTGATAAATATTATAAAGCATCAGATTCATCCTTCCACTAAAAATATTGATTTATTGCTTATGTTATTTTATTTAAAGTTTATTTTATGTTTATTTAATGTCACGTATATTTTACATAACAGATACAAAATTTATTTGAGTAGTTTAATTTAAATCAATTATAAATGTATAAGTATGTGTTTTTTACACTAAGTTTTTAACACTAAACTTCACTACAGTTAGAAATTTTCAGGAATCAATATCATGGTAAGTAGGGGGTCTACCCAAACGGAAAGATGGCAAGGGGTATACGACACAAAAAAGTTTGGGGAACTCTGATCTAGGCGTTTGTCACAAAATTAAATAAAGCGTTGGACGCGTCGACTTCTATTGATAATCATATATAACACAACGAACCTTAATAAGGTTATGCTACGCCTCACATTTTTAGAAATGTCAAGCGCCCAACGCTTTTATTTGTCTAAACGACGCCGTAGATTGATGAGGAGTGTGATAACTTGTACCTAGGACATACTTAATTATTTTCTAGCTTTTAGTATTATTATTGCTTCATGTAAGTATGTTTCAATAAAACCGTTTAACTAAAATTTTTTTTTAATACTTTATATTGAAGTTTTTAGTCTTTATTTAATTGCCTATTATTCTCATTCTACTTAGTTCATTTAGTGACTCATTATTACACGGACTCCTTCTGCCAATTTGTTACAATCTAAGTCCTCAATACGTAATCCTTCCAAAGACTTTACTCGACTCTGTGCTACGTCCTCGAACTCCAAAATATTTTGATGCCACTTTTTTCGGACTATGTGTAATCTTTGATCCAAATATGAGCCAATCGGACATCATAGTCGCTTTCTATTCATATATGTAATATTTGTATCATTCAGGCATTCATTCATTTGTACAAACATATATTTTGAATTATTTTGGTATGTCTTGAGATGCATTGACTCTTACATAGATATATATTCAGTCAATTGTACATACATATATTCGGACACGTGCCACGAAAGTCTACTGTCTCGTAACTCGAGACGTATTCTGTTACAAGTTAAAGCTGACGATTTGCTCACCACCAGCCTTTGCCTGCACACAATTTATTCCACGACGCATTGACACTTAACTTACTCTATTCTGTTTTTGTTTACTAAGCATTTCCCACAACTAACGTTATTTGCTTACTACGCGTTTCCCACAATTAATGTTATTACGCTGAGCTGCGTCTCCCACCGAACTGTATATATATATATCTACGCAGTTCATATTGTGCACACTTAGTATGAAAGTATGTAATAATGTAAATATGTGTGTAGGTAGCTCATAAGAATTAATAGAATAGTTTTGAATAAATATTAAGGTAATTTCGTCAATAAAGGCAATGATCGTTTGGACATCAAACGATTAACCAAGTTTCACTTTTTTTATTATTATATGGCGATCCTGCCATACCTCCTTAATAATAGCAGACTGCTGTTTAGCAAGCAGATTGTTTAAAAAACGCAGGACTATTTTAGCTGTCATTATTAATAATTCAAGTATTGTCAGCAGACTGCTGCTCTGAAGCAGACTGCTAAACTCTTGAAAGGATCCTGCCTAACCTGGTAAACTTCCTTAGCAGAACATCTTAAGTATTCACAATGATCCTGCCTCAAGGCAGCAATCGCTGCGAACTTCGAGGAACATAGAAATCTACTAAACGTACTACTTCCACAATATCAAGAAATGTGCTTGGAGAAAAAAACCGTTTCGGAAAATATACTACTGAAGAAGAAAAAATAAACCCACCTTTAAGGCAAAAAGTTTGATGGACAAAACGAAGGAGTAATTGAAGGGTGCTTGAATGAACAAATGTCACAACTGCAGGGAATACCGCGGGCATAAAGAAGTGGAATATAAATCAGCAACAATGTTCCCCCCCTCCCCCCCGGCCAATTACAGAAAAACTGGGATTTCTATGATTATCCGTGACCCTAGCAGCACCCCAAAAAAAATGACCCATAAAGAACTCTTCCCCGCAGCAACAATGCAAATAAAGAACTCGCGTCCGTACTCTGAACTTGCTGAAA
>JARSSU010017926.1:0-12568 GCA_029619165.1 Eurosta solidaginis | reverse complement strand
ATATAACTATATATACCATCATATATATTATATATATCACCGATCTCTATGATTTTTTGACACAACAGTATATACTATATACGTAAGCAATCGGTGAAATTTGAAGCTTATAGCTGTTAAAATGGGGTAGAAATTGCGAAAAGTTTCTTATCTGAACAATCGGTTGAATGATATATATACTATATATACAACCGATCTCTATGATTTTTCAGACAACAATATATGCCATATACGTAAGCATTCGGTGAAATTTGAAGCTTCTAGCTGTTAAATGGGGCTAAAATTGCGAAAATATATATATATATACTATATATATATACAATATATACCACCATATATATACTATATATACCACCGATCTTTATGATTTTTTCAGACAACAATATATGCTATATACGTAAGCATTCGTTGAAATTTGAAGCCTCTAGCTCTTAAAATAGGGCAGTAATTACGAAAAGTTTCTTATCTGAACAATCGGTTGTGGGGGATATATACTATATATACGACCGATCTCATCAGTTTTTTCAGGCAACAATATGTGCAATATACGAAATTATATGGTGAAGTTTGAAGCTTCAATCTGTTAAATTGAGTAAGATATGACAAACATCCTCTTTTTCTGAAAAATCGGTTGAATGGAGGATATATGCTATAGTGGTCCGATCCAGCCGGTTCCGACAAATGTCTAATCGGACACCCAAATACACCCGCTCACCAATTTTATCAAGATATCTCAAAAATTGAGGGACTAGTTTGCATACAAACAGACAGACGGACAGACGGACATGGCTAAATCACTCAGCTCTTCAACCTGATTATTTCGATATACTTAATGTTGGGTCTATCTATTTTCCTTTAAGGACTTACAATTTTGGGTGTCGTGACGAAATTAATATACCATTTCATTTTCATGAAAGGTATAAAAATAATTAGGTACTTTGTGTGAGGATGCAAAGCTTCACGTTTTTTTGTGGTCTGCATGTAAAAACTATGACTACGAATCACGTATTTCAAAAATATATGACCTAAGCGTAACTATTTGATGAAATTTGATGAATTTTGAAGCTTCTAGCCGTAAAAAAGGGCCAAAAATGACAGTTTATATGAAGTATATAATATATATACCACCGATTTCTATGATTTTTTCAGACAACAATATGTGTTATATGCGTAAGCATTTGGTGAAATTTTAAGCTTCTAGCTGTTAAAACGGGGCAGAAATTGCGCAAAGTTTCTTATCTGAACAATCGGTCTATGAGATATATACTATGTATACCACCGATCTCAATGATTTTTTCAGAAATCAATATATGCTATACACGTAAGCATTTGGTGAAATTTGAAGCTTCTAGCTGTTAAAATGGGGCCGAAATCGCAAAAAAAAATATATATATACTATATATATACTATATATACCATCATATATATTAAATATATCACCGATCTCTATGATTTTTTGACACAACAATCTAATCTAATCTAATCTAATATATCTAATTATATATTATATATTATGAATGGGAAAATTTGGATGTTAAGATGTTTGGATGTTTAGATGTTTGTCCAGACGTTTGTCTTTGTGACTCAATCACGCAAGAACGGCTGGACCGATTTGGATGAAATTTTGCACACATATAGCCAATAGTCTAGAAGGATCTACTAGCTATATTTTTTGAAAAGGGGGGAGGTCCCCGCCCCCTAGGAACAGTTAAAATTTAACTATTGTATTTTTTCGTCTTTGTGACTGAATCACGCCAGAACGGCTACACGGATTTTGATGAAATTTGGTACACAGACAACAGTCTACAAGCGAAATTTTTTTCGAGCATGGAAAGGGGGGTGGGGAATGCCACGACCCCTGCAAACAATTACTTTTTAATAATTTTTAAACATTATAATTTTACCTTCACCAATATCACAGAATCAAGGGGTCAAATAAGTGGAGGGCTTACAAAGTAAGCAGTGACACCCTCCGCCCTCCCCCCCTTTATCACCCCCTCTGGTGTAAAATCTATAAATTGTTATAACTCAATATAACTTTTCTCCTAAATCAATAGTTTTTGGTATCTGGCACATACAGATCGAGATCTAGACAATTTTGGAGGAACGATCAGTGGTCCTCTCCTTCTACTCCCACCATCCGCCCTCCTTCGATTGTTTTTATTAGCACGCTTTTACTAGCTTTACCTGTATGTTTCTATGTAACTTTTCATTCGCTCCAATGCGCCTATTGCCTTATTAACATGGTTTTATAATTACCTTCTCCTTATTTGTAATCCCGTAAGGGTCATATCGAGACCCTTCCGGGATCATTTGTGGATGGTTTTCGGGATCGGTCCGGGATCCCGCCGGGGTAAATTCGGGACTTTTTCGGGACTATTTCGGGATCATTTGGGACCCTTCCGGGATCATTTCTGTATAGTTTTCGGGATCCTTCCGGGATCCCGTCGGGGTTATTTTGGGACATTTTCGGGACTATTCCGGAATCATTTCGGGACTATTTCGCGATCATTTGGGGACCCTTCCGGCATCATTTCTGGATGGTTTTCGGGATCCGTCCGGGATCCCGTCGGGGTACTTTCGGGATCATTTGCATACCTTCGAGAGATAAATTCTTGATGGTTTCCGGGATCATTACGGGACTTTTTCGGGGTTATTTTGGGTCCCTTTAGGCATCATTTCTGGATGGTCTTCGGGATTCGTCTGGCATCCTGTCGTGGTCATTTCGGGGCTTTTTCGCGACTAATACGGGATCATTTGGGGATCCTTTCGGCATCATTTCTGGATGGTTTTCGGGATCCGTCCGGGATCTCGTCGGGGTAATTTGGGGATTTTTTCGGGATCACTTGGGGGCTCTTCCGGCATCATTTCTGTATGGTTTTCGGGATCCGTCCGGGATCTCGTCGGGGTCATTTCGGGACTTTTTCGCAACTAATACGGGATCTTTTGGGAACCCTTTCGGTATCATTTCTAGATGGTTTTCGGGATCCGTCCGGGATCTCGTCGGGGTCATTTGGGGACTTTTTCGGGATCATTTCTGGATGGTTTTCGGGATCCGTCCGGGATCTCGTCGGGGTTATTTGGGGACTTTTTCGGGATCATTTGGGGGCTCTTCCAGCATCATTTCTGGTTGGTTTTCGGGATCCGTCCGGGATCCCGTCGGGGTCATTTCGGGACTTTTTCGTGACTAATACGGGATCATTTGGGAACCCTTTCAGCATCATTTCTGGATGGTTTTCGGGATCAGTCCGGGATCCCGTCGGGGTCATTTCGGGACTTTTTCGCGACTAATACGGGATCATTTGGGAACCCTTTCGGCATCATTTCTGGATGGTTTTCGTAATCCGTCCGGGATCCCAACAGGGTAATTTCGGGACTATTAGGGGATCATTTGGGGACTTTTCTGGCATCATTTCTGGATAATTTTCGGGATCCGTCCGGGATGCCGACGAGGTCATTTCGGGACTATTTCGGGTTCATTTGGGATACCTACCGACATAATTTCTGGATGGTTTTTGGGATTCGGCCGGGATCCCGTCGGGGTCATTTCGGGACTTTTCCTCGACTAATACGGGATCATTTGCGGACCCTTTCGGCATCATTTCTGGATAGTTGTCGGGATCCCGTCACGGTCATTTCGGGACTATTAGGGGTCATTTGAGGACCTTTCCAGCATCATTTCTGGATAGTTTTCGGAATCCTTTCGGGATCCCGTCAGGGTCATTTCGGGACTTTTTCGGGATCATTTAAGGATGGCTTTCAGGATTCGTCCGGGAACCCGTCATGGTAATTTCTGGACTTTTCCGAGACTATTTCGGGATCATTTTGGGACCTTCCCAATATGATTTCTGGATGGATTTCGGGATCTGTCCGGGATGCCGTCAGGGTCATTTTAGGACTATTAGGTGATCATATGAGGACCTTTCTGGCATCACTTCTGGATGGTTTTCGGTATCCGTTCAGGATCCCGTCGGAATAATTGCGGGACTTTTTCGGAATCATTTGGGAATACTTCCGGCATCATTTCTTGATGGTTTACGGTATCCGTCCAGGATCCCTTAAGGGTCATTTCGGGACTATTAGGTGATCATTTGAGGACCTTTCCGGCATCACTTCTGGATGGTTTTCGGTATCCGTTCAGGATCCCGTCGGAATAATTGCGAGACTTTTTCGGGATAATTTGGGTCCCTTCCGGAATCATTTCTGGATGGTTTTCGGGATTTGTCCGGGATTCCGTCGGGGTTATTTCGGGACCTTTTCGGGGCTAATACGGGATCATTTGGGGATTCTAGGGATCGTTTCGTGACTTTTTCTGTATTATTTCGGGATCATTTGGGGACCTTCCGGCATAATTTCTTGATGGTTTGCCGGATCCAACAGGGTCATTTCGGGACCATTTCGGGATCATTTTGGGATCCTTCCGGAATCATTTCTTGATGGTTTTCGTGATCCGTCCGGGATCCCAACAGGGTAATTTCGGGACTATTAGGGGATCATTTGGGGACCTTTCTGGCATCATTTCTGGATAATTTTCGGGATCCGTCCGGGATGCCGACGAGGTCATTTCGGGACCCTTCCGAGATCATTTCTGGATCCGTCCGGAATGCCGTAGGAGACATTTCGGGATTTTTTTCGGACCCTTCCGGAATCATTTCTGGATCTGTCCGGGATCCCATCTGGGTCATTTCCGGACTATTTCGGGATCATTTTGGGATCCTTCCGGAATCATTTCTGTATCGTTTACGCGATCCGTCGTGGATCCTGTCGGAGCCATTTCGGAACTTTTTCTGGAGTATGGCGGGATAATTTAGGGAGCCTTCCTGGATATTTTCTGGATGGTTTTTGAAATCCGCCCGGATCCCGTCGGGGTCATTTCGGGACTTTTTCGGGACTATTTCGGGATCATTTTGGGACCATTCCGGGATCATTTCTGTATAGTTTTCGGGATCCGTCCGGGTTGCCGACGAGGTCATTTCGGGATCATTTGGGATACCTACCGGCATCATTTCTGGATGGTTTTTGGGATTCGTCTGGCATCCCGTAGGGGTAATTTCGGGACTTTTCGCGACTAATCCGGGATCATTTGGGAACCCTTTCGGTATCATTTCTGGATGGTTTTCGGGATCCGTCCGGGATCCCATCAGGGTAATTTCGGGACTATTCGGGGATCATTTGGGGACCTTTCCCGAATCATTTCTGGATAATTTTCGGGATCCGTCCGGGATGCCGACGAGGTCATTTCGGGACTATTAGGGGATCATTTGAGGACCTTCCGGAATCATTTCTGGATAGTTTTCGGAATCCTTTCGGGATCCCGTCAGGGTCATTTCGGGACTTTTTCGGGATCATTTAAGGATGGCTTTCAGGATTCGTCCGGGAACCCGTCAGGGTAATTTCTGGACTTTTCCGAGACTATTTCGGGATCATTTTGGGACCCTCCCAAGATCATTTCTTGATGGTTTACGGTATCCGTCCAGGATCCCTTAAGGGTCATTTCGGGACTATTAGGTGATCATTTGAGGACCTTTCCGGCATCACTTCTGGATAGTTTTCGGAATCCTTTCGGGATCCCGTCGGGGTCATTTCGGGACTTTTTCGGGACTATTTCGGGATCATTTTGGGACCATTCCGGGATCATTTCTGTATAGTTTTCGGGATCTGTCCGGGATCCCGTCAGGGTCATTTCGGGACCATTTTGAGATCGATTGGGGACCCTTCCGAGATCATTTATGGATTCGTCCGGGATGCCGTAGGAGCCATTTCGGGATTTTTTGTTACTTTTGCGGGATAGTTTTTGGACCCTTCCGGGATCATTTCTGGATCTGTGCGGGATCCCATCTGGGTCATTTCCGGACTATTTCGGGATGATTTTGGGATCCTTCCGGAATCATTTCTGTATGGTTTTCGCGATCCGTCGTGGATCCCCTCGGAGCAATTTCGGAATTTTTTCTGGAGTATGGCGGGATAATTTAGGGAACCTTCCTGGATATTTTCTGGATGGTTTTTGAAATCCGCCCGGGAGCCCGTCAGGGTCATTTCGGAACGTTTTCGGGATCATTTTGGAACACCTTCAGGGATCATATCTGTGTGGTTCTCTGGATACGTCTAGAATCGTGTCGTTGTCATTTCGGGTTTTTTTGGGACTATTCCGGGAACTTTTGGAGACCCTTCCGTGGCATTTCTGGATGGTTTTCGGGATCCGTCCGCGATAGCGTGGAGGTTATTTCGTACCTTTTTCTGTATAATTTTGGGATCATTTGGGATCCTATCAGGTTATCAGCACATTTAGTTCTTTTTTTTACTCAATTACAAAAATAAAATGCATTAGACAGAAAACAAAATTTTAAACAGATAATAAGCAGGCTAACGCGAATGGCCCATATATTTAAAATTTTCCTTGCGGACGGGGCCGCGGGTAAAGGCTAGTTTAAATTATATTTCTCAAGTCTTTTAAAAACTATTTTTAAATGTTCTATATGTTCTTCCTCATTGTTACTAGCTACTATAGCATATATCCTCCATACAACCGATTTTTCAGAAAAAGAGGATTTTTGTCATATCTTACCCAATTTAACAGATTGAAGCTTCAAACTTCACCATATAATTTCGTATATTGCACATATTTTTGCCTGAAAAAACTGATGAGATCGGTCGTATATATAGTATATATCCCCCACAACCGATTGTTCAGATAAGAAACTTTTCGTAATTACTGCCCTATTTTAAGAGCTAGAGGCTTCAAATTTCAACGAATGCTTACGTATATAGCATATATTGTTGTCTGAAAAAATCATAAAGATCGGTGGTATATATAGTATATATATGGTGGTATATATAGTATATATATCTAATATCTAATCTAATCTAATCTAATATATATTATAAATGGCAAAGTTTGGATGTGAAGATGTTTGGATGTTTGTCCAGACGTTTGTCTTTGTGACTCAATCACGCAAGAACGGCAGGACGGATTTGGATGAAATTTGGGACACGTATAGCCAATAGTCCAGAAGGATCTACTAGCTATATATTTTTCAAAAGGGGGGAGGTCCCCGCCCCCCACGAACAGTTATAATTTAATTATTATATTTTTTAGTCTTTGCGACTGAATCACGCCAGAACGGCTACACGGATTTTGATGAAATTTGGGACACAGACATTAGTGTACTAGCGAAATTTTTTTCGAACATGGAAAGAGGGGTGGAGGTCCCACGACCCCTTCGACCAATTACTTTTTAATAATTTTTACACATAATAACTTTACGTATACTGGCCTTCACCAATATCACAGACTCAATGGGTCAAATAAGTCGAGGGCTTACAAAGTGAGCAGTGACACCCTCCACTCGTTCCTTTCTACTCCTCTGGTGTAAAATCTATAAATTGTTATAACTCAATATAAATTTTCTCCTAAATCAATAGTTTTTGGTATCTGGCACACAGATCGAGATCTAAACAATTTTGGAAAAACGAGCAGCGGTACTTCTCCTCCCGCCATCCTCCCTCCATCAATTGTTTTTATTAGCACGCTTTTATTAGCTTTACCTGTATGTTTATTTGTAACTCTTCATTCGCTCCAACGCGCCTGCTTCCTTATTAAAATGGTTCTACAATTAGCTTCGCCTTATTTGTAATCCCGTTGGGGTCATATCGAGATCCTTCCGGGATCATTTTTGGATGGTTTTCGGGATGCGTCCGGGATCACGCCGGGGTCATTTCCGGACTTTTTCGGTACTATTTCGGGATAATTTTGGGACCCTTCCGAGATCATTTCTGTATAGTTTTCGGGATCCGTCCGGGATCCCGTCGGGGTTATTTTGGGATATTTTCGGGACTATTCCGGGATCATTTCGGGACTTTTTCGCGAACATTTAGGAAACTTTCCGGCAACATTTCTGGATGGGTTTCGGGATCCGTTCGGCATCCAGTCAGGGTATTTTCGGGATCCTTTGCGTACCTTTGAGAGATAAATTCTTGATGGTTTCCGGGATCATTACGGGACTTTTTCGGGGTCATTTTAGGTACCTTCCGCCATTATTTCTGGATGGTTTCCGGGATCCGTCCGGGATCCCGTCGGGGTCATTTCGCGACTTTTTCGGGATCATTTGGGGTCCTTCCGGCATCCTTTCTGGATGGTTTTCGGGATCCGTTCGGGATCATTTCGGAACTATTAGGGGATCATTTGAAGACCTTTCCGGCATCATTTCTGCATAGCTTCCGGTACTCGTCGGGGATCATTTCAGGACTATTAGGAGATCATTTGAAGACCTTTCCGGCATCATTTCTGCATAGCTTCCGGGATCCGTCGGGGATCTCGACGGGGTCATTTCGGGTTAATTTCTGCATAGTTTCCGGGGTTCGTCCGAGATACCGTCGGGGTCATTTCGGGACTTTTTCTCGACTAATACGGGATCATTTGGGGACCCTTTCGGCATCATTTCTGGATGGTTTTCGGTTTCCGTCCGAGATCCCGCCGGGGTAATTTCGGGACTTTTTCGGGATCATTTGGGGTACCTACCGGCATCATTTCTGGATGCTTTTCGGTATCCGTCCGGGATCCCTTCGCGGTCATTTTGGAACTTTTTCGGGATTTGTTGGGGTCCTTCCGGCATCATTTCTGCATGGTTTTCGGGATACCGTCGTAATTTCAGGGCATCATTTCTGGATGGTTTTAGGGATTCGTCCGGGATCCCGACGGTGTCATTTTGGGACTATTTTGGGATCATTTTGGGGTACCTACCGGCATCATTTCTAGATGGTTTTCGGTATCCGTCCAGGATCCCGTCGGGGTCATTTCGAGACTTTTTCGGGATTTTTTGGGGTCTCTTCCGGCATCATTTCTGGATGGCTTTCGGGATTCTTCCAGGATCCCGTCGGGGTCATTTCGGGACTTTTTCTCGACTAATACGGGATCATTCGGGGACCCTTTCGGCATCATTTCTGGATTGTTTTAGGATTTCGTCGGATTCCGTAGGGGTCATTTCGGGACTTTTTCTCGACTAATACGAGATAATTTGGGGACCCTTACGGCATCATTTCTGGATGGTTTTCGGGATCCGTCCGGGATTCCGTCAGGGTGATTTCGAGACTATTAGGGATCATTTGAAGACGTTTCCGGCATCATTTCTGGATGGTTTTAGGGATCCCTCCGGGATCCCGTTGGGGTAATTTCGGGACTATTTCGGGATCATTTGGTGCAACCTTTCGGCATCATTTATACATGGTTTTTCGGGATCCGTCCGTTATCCCGTCGGGTAATTTCGGGACATTTTCTCGAATAATACGGGATAATTTAGGAACCATTTCGGCATCATTTCTGGATGATTTTCGGAATCCGTCAGGGATCCCGTCAGGGTCATTTCGGGACTATTAGGGGATCATTTGAGGACCTTTCCGGCATCCTATCTGGATGGTTTTCGGTATCCGTCCGGGATCCCGTCGGGGTCATTTAGCGACTTTTTCGGGATCATTTGGGTCCCTTTCCGGCATCATTTCTGGATGGTTTTTCGAGATTCGTCCGGGACCCGTCGGGGTCATTTTAGGACTTTTTTCTTCCGGATCATTTGGGGTACCTTCCGGCATCATTTCTAGATGGTTTCGGATCCCGTCGGGGTCATTTCGGGACTTTTTTCGGGATCATTTGGGGTATTTTTCGGCATCATTTCTACATGGTTTTCGGGATACGTCCGGGATCCCGTCGGGGTCATTTCGGGACTTTTTCTCGACTAATTCGGGATCATTTGGAGACCCTTTCCGCATCATTTCTGGATGGTTTTCGGGATCCGTTCGGGATCCCATCAGGTTAGTTTCGGGACTATTAGGGATCATTTGGGACCTTTCCGCATCGTTTCTGATAGTTTTCGCGATCGTTCGGGATCCCGTAGGGGCATTTCGGGACTATTTCGGATAATTTTGGGTACCTTTCCGGTATCATCTCTAGATAGTTTTCTCTGGCATCCCGTCGGGGTCACTTCGGACTTTTTCTCGACTGATACGGTATCATTCGGGACCCTTTCGGCATCATTCTGGATTGTTTTAGGATTTCGTCGGGATCCGTAGGGTCATTCGGGACTTTTTTCTCGACTATACGAGATAATTTGGGACCCTTACGGGCATCATTTCTCTGGATGTTTTCGGGATCCGTCCGGATTCCGTCAGGGTGATTTCGAGACTATGTAGGGGATCATTTGGATAGACGTTTCCGGCATCATTTCTGATGGTTTAGTGGATCCCTCAGGATCCCGTGGGTAATTTCGGGACTATTTCGATCATTTGGTGCACCTTTCGGCATCATTTATAGCATGGTTTTCGGGATCCGTCTCGTTATCCCGTCGGGGTAATTTCGGGACTTTTTCTCGAATAATACGGGATCATTAGGACCATTTCGGCATCATTTCTGGATGGTTTTCGGGATCCGTTCGGGATCCCGTCAGGGCCATTTCGGGACTTTTTCATGACTACTTCGGATTATTTTGGGGACCTTCCGGCATCATTTCTGGATAGTTTGTTCTGGATTTGTCCGGATCCCCATCGGCATCATTTCGATGACTATTTTGGTGTCATTTAGGGACCCTTCCGGGATCATTTTAGGTCTCTTCGAAACGGACAATTGAGCACACATGGCCGTGGATTTAATGCAAATTATTCGTAATTAAAATTCGGTATAGTTTATCTTTAATAATCTAACACAGCTTTTTCGTTCTATGTTTAAATGAATCCTGTAAATGAACTGTTACACAACTACAATTACAATTTTTGTAATATTTTAACAAACTAAATACCCGAAAAAGCAACACTATTTCATTTTAAAATTCTTTTTGGTTTCAGCTAATTGTAGTTTCACCCTTTGTTCTATGAGTAGTAATGTCTTTCAAACCCTGTCATATCAATTAATTTAACTTAAAAAACAAAATATAATGTTAGAATGTTTTGGCCGTTATATAAAATATTTTAAAATTTTTATTGAGCTCAAGCGCTTTTCACAATAAAAACAAAATAAATATGTTATTGTTTTATTTATTTTTACTCATAATTCGAATTCAGTCTGAATTCATCATCAGGAGCTAGAAATACACAAAACGAAAAAGCCTTTTTTATACACAAACAAAAATTTTTAAAACAAAACATCGCTACTTTACTTCTTCAACTGTGATTAGAAGACTAAATCGTTTAACACTAATTATATGTAACAAAGGTATTGAACATAAAAAACAGAAAATATAAACAAACTAAAGAACAGTTTTTGTAAACAAAAATATTGGAAAACATCAATACAAAGACGGCAAAACAGTAAACGATTCAGCTGATCATCCTAGCGTTGGTTGTTGTTGTCACCAAGACGATGGTGTACTATTCATGTAAGCGTGTCTATCAGCTCATTTAGTTCTTTTTTTTACTTTATTAAAAAATAAAATACATTGGCAGAAACAATTTTTAAACAGACAACTTGATAAGCAGGCTAACGTGAATAGCACATATATTTTATTTTCTCCTTGCGGACGTGGCCGCGGGTAAAGGCTAGTATATTATAAATGGCAAAGTTTGGATGTGAAGATGTTTGGATGTTTGTCCAGACGTTTGTCTTTGTGACTCAATCACGCAAGAACGGCTGGACCGATTTGGATGAAATTTGCACACATATAGCCAAGAGTCTAGAAGGATCTACTAGCTATATATTTTTCAAAAGGGGCGTGGTCGCGTCTTTGCGACTGAATGACGCCAGAATGGCTACACGGATTGTTTGATGAAATTTGGGACACAGACAGTAGTCTACTAGCGAAATTTTTTTCGAACCTGGAAAGAGGGGTGGGGGTCCCACGACCCCTTCGAGCAATTACTTTTTAATAATTTTTACACATTATAACTTTACGTATACTGGCCTTCACCAATATCACAGACTCAAGGGGTCAAATAAGTCGAGGGCTGACAAAGTAAGCAGTGACACCCTCCGCGCCCCCTTTATCACCACTCTGGTGTGTAAAATCTATAAATTGTTATAACTCAATATAAATTTTCTCCTAATCAATAGTTTTTGGTATCTGGCACATACAGATCGAGATCTAAGCAATTTTGGAAAAACGATCAGTGGTCCTCTTCTTCTCCTCCCGCCATCCCACCCTCCTGCAATTGTTTTTATTAGCACGCTTTTATTAGCTTTACCTGTATGTTTTCTATGTAACTCTTCATTCGCTCCAACGCGCCTGCTGCCTTATTAACATGGTTTTATAATTAGCTTCACCTTATTTGTAATCCCGTAGGGGTCATATCGAGACCTTCCGGATCATTTCTGGATCGGTCCGGGATCCCGTCGGGGTAATTTCGGGACTTTTTCGGGACTATTTCGGGATCATTTTGGGACCCTTCCGGGATCATTTCTGTATAGTTTTCGGGATCCTTCCGGGATCCCGTCGGGGTTATTTGGGACATTTTCGGGACTATTCCGGAATCATTTCGGGACTATTTCGCGATCATTTGGGGACCCTTCCGGCATCGTTTCTCGGATGGTTTTCGGGATCCGTCGGATCCCGTCGGGTTACTTTCGGGATCATTTGAGTACCTTCGAGAGATA
>JARSSU010017924.1:0-20414 GCA_029619165.1 Eurosta solidaginis | reverse complement strand
CTTAGTGTTGCTAACATTCGTAACAATATGTATTTTTAGGGATTTCTTCTAAGGAACTTTAACATTAATTGCACGCATCAATATGATTGTGATGCACAGGTACAAATGTTACTTGTTTAATTACATAAAAAGTTTTCGAGATTGAGTTTAGGAAAATAAGCTTTGACAATCTACTTCCCAAAAGCCTATTCCTCTCCTGAGTGACGGTTTCGGCAGCTTCTGAGAACAGGCGTTCACTTGGCACATATGTGGCGACGATGGAGAGGTATATCCTTGCAATCTTCGCAAGTTTTGGGAACACGGATTTCATATCCTCCCAAATTTCAAAACCATCTGCTTTTGTTGGTGTAACAGGAGACGAGAGGTACATATCAACTTCAGTTCATGCGAGTCAATTGTTTGTGATACTTCCAGATGTGAAATTCGGAGTCCTCATTATCAGATCCATCAGATATTTCACAATCAGCTACAGGTTCGCTGTATTCCCGTACATATATATTTAAATAGTTAATTAGTTTGGCCTTGGCCAAGGCATTTTTGAAATACATAAACTTGAATTTAGGATTTAGAGCAGTTGAAATCACAAGAATCGCAGAATATTCCAAATCAGCAAATCTTTTTAGTAAATTCTTTTTATTTTCCTCTTTAAAATTCAAAATTACTGTATTCTTCGGTTTAATATTTTCAAAGACTTCATTGACGCAATTTACTAATGGAATGACTTTGCCCACCGTAACGTAGCTGTCTCCAGAAACTTCTTTTGATAATTTTTCAAATGGACAAAGTAATTCTCCAATTTTTTTAAGGCAGTCTACTTCGTGACTTGATGTCATTGCTGGAGCTAGGGGTCCAGTCAAAAGTAGTGCTCCTACAATGAGCGCCAATTCCATTAACCGCTGTAACATGTAAAAGCACCAGTTCCAACGTGTACGAACATCGATTATCAATTTTTTGTTCCACTCTGCGAAAATATCTGTAAGCTTTTATCTTATATATGCAGATGTTTGGCGTTCTGTCAGTTCAAAAATTCCCAGGGTTGCACTGAGGAATCTAAGCTTATCCCAAAAAATGTATAGTAACACCGAAAAATGATTTATTCTGCCTTGTCTCTGTCCAAATATCATAGGTAATGCAATAGTTTTCAGCATTGTTTATATACGCTTTAAAAAAATTACTCACTGCCTCGTATTTATCATCAATTCTAGATTTTATAGTCTCTCGACTTTACTTTGTATAGCGGATAAACTTCTTTCATTAACTGCGTAAAGCCTTTACCTTCCACAGTGGAAAATGGTCTGTTGTCAATGATTATAAAATTTGCTATAGTATCGATAATTTCATTGGACTTTACTCCATCATATGTGGTTATGCTTTTTATGTTGTTAATGGAGTCATCAACATTCGGCTGTGTAAACTTTTTGACTATATTGTAACGAATTTGCTTGCAAATCCTCTTATTTGCAATCCTCTGCTAAGTTCGAATCACTAAACTGTTGAATTAATAACTCCAATATTGAATGATGGAGAAATGGCCTTTATTAAAGTACTTCACAATAACACTTATACTTTGCTACTCGCTGGCTTAATAACCAAACTGATTAATAACTCAAATGAAACTCTACTATTGGCCGCCAGATCGCGTGCTTAAGCAAACTGATTGATAGCTCAACTCAAACTGAATTACTTCTTACTCGCCTGCCCCGCTTTTATAGTTTACGCTGCATACTTCTAGGCTCTTCGATTTCCAGAACTTACTAGTTTGTTTCGGCTACAAAATCGCCAGCCACAACTACGTGCACAAATTATTGCTCTCTCTTGTGACAACTCAGATAAGATATATGCATGTGTTTGTGCATTGCCGCTCCGCTGTTCGTTTACGTACATATGTGTAGACGCAATTATTTATTCGTTTATGTAGATACATAATGATTGAATTATTGATGTGAATGTTTGTAGTTTACAGTCTCTCGCGCATACATAGGCGTATAAGTAAATGCATCTGTGTGTGACTTATTTCGGCTGCTTATATATGTGTATACATGATTTGATTATTGACGTAAATACTGCTTATCGTGGCCTTAGCATCGCCTTAGTGATGGGATAACTTAGTGATGCTAATATCCGTGACATATTATGAAGAAGTGTGTATGATGTACTCGTACCAGCATACAAGGTATAGGTATACCGCACTCAGAACTGCTCGAAGGATTGGCGTCTACGCAGCTGCTCGCATTTGAACGAGATTCGGGCTTATTTAAACCACCTGCTGTCAGGCGTTGCATCATCTACGTCTATAACGTCAGTAATAGCCACTTTCGCCCGCTTGCTTGGTAGCTCTGCATTTTGAAATTCAAGCGAATGTGCAGATGACCACGAATATTAGATGTTTTGCCTGATGATTTTAGGTTCTTATTGCATAATTACACACAGCCTCTTTATCATCGATTTTGGAAAAATGCTTCCAAATTTTACTTTTCAATTTTATGGGAGGCATTGCTTCTTGTATAAAAGCAAACTAAAGATTAACAAATATGCACATTTAACTTATGCACAGTTCATATATAACATACCCAACAACGTAATGGATAAGAACGAATCTAGGTGCTACCAACAGAAAATATTGTAGTTCCGCAAAGTAAAGCTAACTAATGATGCAAAACCCATTTTTCCCAAAGCGCGTTTTTTTCTATAGTTAGGAATGGACGATGTCGATGTTTCTAGATTTTTTATCCGATGTATCGTCTAGCAAAACACCGATGTTAACATCGAAATTAATGGGAAAAAACATCGATGTTTCGAAAACATCGATGCATCGTTTGCATCCCGATGCGTGATTGGGGTTTGTTGCGCACTACACTTGATGAAGTTTGACCACTTTTACCACCAGCGCTTTTATTACCTTGTGGAGATTTTGGACGCTTTTTCCTTGGTGAAGTTTTACTTCCAGAGCTTTCCCCACCTTGTTGTTGTACATGTTTTGAAGTGTCTGGACGTGTAGGGCTGCTTGGTGAAGGATTACTTGGTGAAGGATTACTTGGTGGAAGATTACTTGATGGAGGATTACTTCGTGAAGGATAAACCCACAGCGCTTGTGGGGAATTGTTGTACACAACTCTTCCTTCAGGTTCAACGTCTAGCGGGCTGCGTGGAGATTTGGACTTCCTACACGGTGAGCTAAAAGAGCAGCAAGAGGAGCACCTGGGGCCCTATTCAGTAACTATGAGCTTTGAAATGTACATTTTTCTTTCATACAAATTACATGAAGGAAAAAAAGTGTACATTTTAAAACTCACAGTTACTGAATAGGGCCCATGTGCTTGAATGTTCCTAACCAAGTTGAGAAGGATAATTTCCAAGGCCAGTTTGACGAAAACTGTTAGATGAAACCTCGTTCACCATCAACACAAAGCTACTAGGGCAGCTAGTAAAGTATTAAGAGCTCTCATTTTTATTTAGACACAAACTTAATCGAACTTATCAGAAGTTTAATATATAACTGTAAAAGGCTTGTCACCAACAGTCTTTTTATACGAAAAATTATAACTCCAAATTTCATGCGCACAAAAGAATTTCTGGAAAGGATATAAACGTATTGAAATATGTTTGTCTATTCATTAAGACTGTCTATTTAAAATTGCAAAACAATTAGCGAAGTGAATAAACAACTCAGCATTTGCTTTAATAGATTCAACTTTAATTCGAAGACTACAAGGTGTGTGGAGATTTGCCATCAAGTTTGGTCATATATAAAATTCGGTGTGAATGGGATAAAATTTTTCATATAAAATCGATACTTTTAGTTTTCAGTTATAATGAGGTGAGCATTTCCTAGGTCCAATTTTGTTTAAATTAAAATATGTCCTTAATTGGTGACCACAAAGCTTTTCTGTAAATTTTCATTGATATGCGAGGACTCGTTCGTGACCTACAACTTGATATTGCACGAAAAACGTTTTGAAAGTCTGATAAAAGCGAAATATTGCGAAAAAGTTATTTGTGTGGCCATTGGCCATGATTACCTATAATTTTACTGGAGTCCATAGCAACCAGGTGAGCATAGCCTTATGACACACCCTAATCCTTCTCTGTTTAAGATATTTTTTAATTGAAAAGTAAATATTATCTAGCGAGAATAGGGTTTTAATTAGTAATTCCTTTATTTATTGAACTGAAAAATTAATTAAAGTTTCCATTGTGTTGTGTGAATAAAAAATAAGGAAATGTTCTTTCTTCAAATTTTCAGAAATTTTTATGAAAACAATTTAAAAATGTAGGTATGTTAAATCTATAAAAAAAACAAATCTTTATTTATTAACCCTTTCGCTACTGATGTCCACTGCAGTGCATATGACTTTGAAGTGACAATTATTTGAATTTAAAACTTTTAAGCATTATTTTCGGTGGACGCGGTCCTAGCGGTTTATTGCGAGTATAAAAATAGTATTCCCGCTAAGTGCTTTAAAATTTTGTCGGTATTGTGCAGGCTTTTGTGAAGGAAGGTTGAAATATTATATTTGATATGTTTGTTGTTGAATTATCCATCATACAAAGTTTTTATGTTTACTTGCGTCAGCGATATTTTTTAGCTCGAAAGTTTCTCTTTGAACGGTTGTAAGTGGGAGATGATTGGAATTCAGGTGAGTTTTCTAGAGAGATAAAAACTTATGTCCTTTATAATGGACATGAGTAGTCAAGAGTTGTGAGTTAAGGGAAGATAGTATTACTTTGTAGGTAAAAGTTATGATGGCTAGGCACAAAGTGTTGACAGAAAACGAGATGTTTGACGTTCTAAATAATTTCTCAAATTTCAACGGTGAGTCGGATAATGATAAAGTTGATTCCACACAGCGACTAACTAGGAAACGTTATGAAGGAGATGAGAGTTGGGGGAGTTGTGAGGAAAGTGGAACGAGAGCTTAGTCCAGCATTTGAACATCATCTTTTTCAACACTATCCTCAATAAGAAGAGGAGAGAATGATCCACAAAATGAGTATTTTTCCGTGAGAGTATTGCGTTATGTTTCATTTTCTAATAGAAAAATAAGTACCCCAGAAGGCTGAAGCGGGAAATTAATGTTTTGATTGGGCATATATAAACTCAGAAATGGACATGCTTGATTTTAACTTTACCACACTGTTCAGATGCCTAAACTAGTCAAAAGTGAGTACGAGTATTTCCAAATACTTTCCGACTAAATTTTTTGAAAAATGCATCCAACTTCACTAATCTTTATGGTGTGGCAGAAAGAATCAAACTTTCGACCAACTAGTCCAGGGAAAATTCGGAAGTTCAGCATTACCATTATTTGCTACAATATGACACGTAATCGTTCTTATGGTTTTAGTGAACACATTTGCATTTAGTGGATACTAGTCTACCCCCACAAACCCAAGATAAATATATAGCGTAAGACCCATAATGGATTCTATTCGGAAACGATTATTGAGCAAGAGGTGGAGGAAATCTTTGTGTTGATGAACAGGTAAAACCATTTAAGGGCGCCTTGGAATATACGTGGCAAGCCTTGCTGGAAAAAGTGGAATGCCTATGATTTGTTTAGTAGCAGGGGTCCTTCACTGAAATTTAATTGTAAATTAGACAAACTTGGTTTTGTGCTTCGATCAAATGGATTTATTGGCTTTCAGAAGAGAGATAGTTTAAATTATTTTCAAATATCATGCACGTACCCTCAATGTTCTCAAAATGCAAGTAAACGACGTCGAAGCAATACAGTTCGTTGTAAAATGAAGGATGCAAGCAAAAATATACTCTTATTGCACGAAATGCCCATCTCTGCATTCGTCGAAATTCCTACTATTTTGGTGAATACCATTCAAATTTTATTTTTCTCTAATAAAAATTAATTTGGTTGGTAAAATTATTTCAATTGTTTATCTCTTCTCGAAATTTTTAGACCTTACTGCCTTTTAAATTGACTACCTTGGCTACCCATGTCCAGGTGAACATGAAAGTCTGACACACGCACCATATAAGGAGGCGATTTCTGCTTTCACTAAAGTGCTTCCGAAACTCCTTACAGTAATTACCATTACTTGGAAATATACTTGTAACGCATACTAGCTGGCGGTAGTGAAAGGGTTAATGATTAGGCCCATTGCCTTGCGAAAGAATAAACAATTTGAAACGTAAACATGTTTCAATGCGGTTATGTACATGACATAATTCCAAATGGCATAGCCCCAAGTTTAATACTTGAGATTATGTTATTGCCAATTGGGATATTGTGACTTCTGAGTCTAAAACGAAGATTTACATACATAAATAACTCGACGGCAGTCACCTTGGGGTTCTAGTAGTTTGCTGTTTTTGTCGAACACCTATGTTCGAGATCCTCCATGATCCATTAATTTCAAGAAGTTTACAAAGGTTTTTCGTTCAATACTCACCTTTTGGCCTAAACGATTTTTAGAGAGATATTTTTAAAATTATTTTTGTAATATTTTAAAGAAATGTCGGGACTATTTAGGAACCACTTCGGGGACTCTTTCGTAAGCTTAAAGGTAAAAGTAAAAACCTTAATACTAAGCTAAAATTGTATATTGTCATGGACACACAAGAAAAAGTGAATGAAATAAACTTTTCTGCTTTTTTTTGTAAATGCATTATTATTTTACAACTCATTACATATGTATGTATAATAATACTTCAAAGTTTCGTAGAACATGACGTGAACATCATTTGGTCTATGCGACATCGGGGTTACTATCGTCACTGATTGGGTTTGTTTGCGCACTGCACTTGATGAAGTTTGACGACTTTTATCACCAGCGTTTTTATTACCTTGTGGAGCTTTTGCACGCTCTTTCCTTGGTGAACTTTTACTTCCAGAGCTTTCCCCACCTTCTCGTTGTACATGTTTTGAAGTGTCATGACGTGTCGAGCTGCGTGTTAAAGGATTACTTGGTGAAGGATTATTTGGTGGAGGATCACTTGGTTGAGGATACTTGGTGGACGATTACTTCGTGGAGGATTACCACCAGCGGTTTCCCCCTCTTGTCGTACAGCTATTCTTCTACGTTCAAAGTCTAGCGGGCTGCGTGGAGATTGTGGATCTCTTAATCGTCAGCTAAAAAGCAGCAAGAGGAGCACCTGGTGCTTGAATATGTTCCTTACCCAGTTGAGAAGGATTATTTTCAAATCCAGTTTGACGAATACTGTACATGAAACCTCGTTCAACCATCAACACCAAAGCTACTAGGGCAGCTAGTAAAGTAGTAAGAGCTTTCATTTCTATTTAGATACAAACTTGTTAGAAGTTGGCATATATAACTGTAAAAGGCTTGTCACCAAACAGTCTTTTTATACGAAAAATTAAAAGTCCAAATGTGCACAAAAGAAATTTACTTGGAAAAGATATAAACGTATTGAAATATGTTTGTCTATCATTAAGACTGTTTATTTAAAATGCAAGACAATTAGTGAGTGAATAAACAACTCAGCATTTGCTTAAATAGATTTAACTTTAATTTCGAAGACTACAAGGTTGGTTTAAAATATTTTTTTTAATCAAAAAGTAAATATTATCTAGCGATAATAGGGTTTTTAATTAGTAATTCCTTTATTTATTGAACTGAAAAGAACACAAGAGATTTGCTAAAGAAAATTAATTAAAGTTTCCATTGTGTTGTGTGAATAAAAATAAGGAAATGTTCTTTCTTCAAGTTTTCAGAATTTGTATGAAAACTATTTAAAAATGTAGGTATGTTAAAGCTATACAAATCTTTATGTATTAATCATTAGGCCCATTGCCTTGCGAAGAATAAACAATTTGAAAAGTAAGCAAACATGTTTCAATGCGGTGTCATGTACATGACATAATCCAAATGGCAATAACCCCAAATTTTTTGTACATTGAGATTATGTCATTGCCAATTGGGATATAATACTTCTGAGTCTCCACGCAGACAAAATTTTAACCGCTTCGAGAACCGGTTCGCGCTTGACCTCTGAACCGCCGAACCGGGAGTGGTTCAAACGTTTAATACTAAGTTTTGTTAGTGTACACAATTTGAAATTCGTCACTTGGGAGCTGTGCGCAACCAACCATCGATATGTACTATACTAAGCATACAAATAAAATACAGTTATTGAGATCAAATCCATGTATGTATTTATTTATAAAACTTATCAAAACGGTTGCTGATTATTATAAAATGTAAGGAACGAAAATGGTAGAATGCATATGACTATACCTATTATTATTATTTATTATTTAATTATTATTACGGCGTTTAAGCCTAAACTTAGATTATTACAAATTATAAATACATTTTAATAATAATAGGATTTCTAGCGTTTGGGGTGTCGGAATGCATGAGATTCCGATCAGCACGGGAACTGGGGTCCCAACGGGCGAGTCTTGGAGTCATTCTCATTGGAGGTTGGAAGGACGTGTTCTCAATCCTGCCCTACTCCAAGACGTATGATTACACAGTTTTATTACTTATGCTGTCGGAATGCATTTGATTCCGGTCACCCAAAAGCTAGCAGCTCAGCAGAATGAGCCACTCTTATCGGACGGTTGGAAAAGACGTGTTTCCAATCCTCCCTGTATCAACTTTTATGTAAACATAATTAATTATATTTATTTGTAAGAGCTTTTTGGTCGTTCAGTTTAAAGCAAAACATTAGTTTTGTCTTTTTTTTCTCCGACGCGTTTCGACACATATGTGTCTCTTCAGGGAGACTATGTATTTATTTTGACAAAGAAAACATAATTAGAAATATTTTTCTAAATTATAGTACATACATACCATAACATAAATTGTAGACTGCAAATTAACTACACATTTTTACAAAAATATATATCATTTAACATAAACAAAATTTTTAGGCATTTAAAAACTATCATACACTCTATTCCAGCTGTTCGTCAATTGTTGGTTATCACTACATTTGTATGCATCACGTGGAGACCTGCTGAGTATTATCATACATCCTGCTGTTGGATCAAGCCTTCCAACGTTATATCTTTTCTTTATTTGGCATGTCACATCTTCTATTATTACGTGTTTTGATCGAAGATCGAGCTAGAGTGATTGCGATTTGTGATGTGCTAGCCCGCGTGAGGGCCGACGAGGCTGTCGTCATGGCTTTCTATTTATTTTGGTGTGGTCAATGAAATTTGGTATGTAGGTAATGTGAGGAAGGGCTGTGAGCACGTCATCTCAGTTATCGCTATTTAAAATGAACGATATCGGACTATAACCACGCCCACTTTTTCGATATCGAAAATTTCGAAAAACGAAAAAGTGCAATAATTCATTACCAAAGACAGATTAAAGCGATGAAATTTGGTAGGTGAGTTGAACTTGTGAAGCAGAATTGAAAATTAGTAAAATTTTGGACAATGGGCGTGGCACCGCCCACTTTTAAAAGAAGGTAATTTAAAACCTTTGCAAGCTGTAATTTGGCAGTCGTTGAAGATATCATGATGAAATTTGGCAGGAACGTTACTCCTATTACTATATGTACGTTTAATAAAAATTAGCAAAATCGGAGAAGGACCACGCCCTCTTTAACAAAAAAATTTTTTTTAAAGTAAAATTTTAACAAAAAATTTAATATCTTTACAGTATATAAGTAAATCATGTCAACATTCAACTCCAGTAATCATATGGTGCAACAAAATACAAAAATAAAAGGAAATTTCAAAATGGGCGCCCTTTTTCATTTAATTTGTCTAGGTTACTTTTAATGCCATAAGTCGAACAAAAATTTACCAATCCTTTTGAAATTTAACTGTTTTCTGTGAAAATGGGCGAAATCGGTTGAAGCCACGCCCACTTTTTATACACGGTCGTCCGTCTGTCCTTCCCCATGGCCGTTAACACGATAACTACAACAAAAATCGACATATCTTTACTGAACTTAGTTCACGTACTTATCTGAACGCACTTTATATTGGTATAAAAAATGAACGAAATCCGACTATGACCACGCCCACTTTTTCGATATCGAAAATTACGAAAAATGAAAAAAATTCCATAATTCTATACCAAATAAGAAAAAAGGGATGAAACATGGTAATTGGATTGGTTTATTGACGCGAAATATAACTTTGGAAAAAACTTTGTAAAATGGTTGTGACACCTACCATATTAAGTAGAAGAAAATGAAAAAGTTCTGCAGGGCGAAATAAAAAACCCTTGAAATCTTTGCAGGTATTACATATATAAATAAATTAGCGGTATCCAACAGATGATGTTCTGGGTCACCCTGGTCCACATTTTGGTCGATATCTGGAAAACGCCTTCACATTTACAACTAAGGGCCACTCCCTTTTAAAACTCTCATTCATACCTTTAATTTGATACCCATATCGTACAAACATATTATAAAGAAACCCCTGGTCCACCTTTATGGCGATATCTCGAAAAGGCGAACACCTATAGAACGAAGGCCCACTCCCTTTTAAAAATACTCATTAACTCCTTTCGTTTGATAACCATATTGCACAAACGAATTCTAGAGTCACCCCTGGCCCACCTTTATGGCGATATCTCGAAACGGCGTCCACCTATGGAACTAAGGATTACTCCCTTTTAAAAAACTCATTAACACCTTTCTTTTGATACCCATATTGTGCAAACAAATTCTAGGGTCACCCCTGGTCCACCTTTATGGCGATATTTCGAAACGGCGTCCACATATGGAACTAAGGATTACGCTCTTTTAAAATACTCATTAACACCTTTCTTTTGATACCCATATTGTACAAACAAATTCTAGGGTCACCCCTGGTCCACCTTTATGGCGATATCTCGAAACGGCGTCCACCTATGGAACTGAGGATTACTCCCTTTTAAAATACTCATTAACACCTTTCATTTGATACCCATATCGTCCAAACGCATTCTAGAGTCAACCCTGATCCACCTTTACGGCTATATCCCTAAATGGCGTCCACCAATAGAACTATGACCCACTCCCTCATAAAATTCTCTTTAATGCCTTTCATTTGATACACATGTCATACAAACACATTCCACGGTTTCCTTCGGTTCATTTTCCTACATGGTTATTTTCCCTTATGTTGTCACCATAGCTCTCAACTGAGTATGTAATGTTCGGTTACACCCGAACTTAACCTTCCCTACTTGTTATATTCCGTCTTGTACATAATCACAGTTTTGTTACCTTTATCTGCATTAGTTATTATTATAGAGTCCTTGCGTTTATTTATAAATTTGGCCGTTTCATCGTAAACCTTCAAAATAAATTTTTCTTTTGGTGCGCATTTCATTTTGTTTTTGTAGTTGCTTATTCTGTTATGTTAATTATAATTTATCATTGTTGTAGGAATATACGTGATTCACATGAACACTCCAACTGTTTGTCTGGGACGATATTTTCTGGAATTCTTTCCCAATTTGATTGCGAGCGATATATGTATTTGACCTGATGCATAAGGTTCCTCTGTGTTTATTTGGATTGCCATGTACGCGCAAGGATCAGTAACATGAAATACAGATACAAAATATTTTATCTTATTGGAAGGGTTTTGCAATATTCTAATAAACTTTTTTTGAAGGTGTTTAAGTTTTCACAATTTTTAACATAATTAGGTAGTTCATTAAAACATTTCAGGCCTTTGTAAAAAATATTTTGCTTGTCCATTTCTGTTTTGAGAAGAGGTAATCTAAAATTATTATTTTCCCTGATTATGTAAGAATGGGTTTCATTCACATAAACAAGTTTTTCACTTAGGTGGGCTGGTAATTTACCATGCTTGGTATAAAATACAAATTTCATACTATGGTAAAATATCAACTGTTTTACACTCAACCAGTTTAGTGCATCAAGCATACTCTTTATGGAAGTTTCGTACCTCACTTTCAATATAAATCTCATAGCTTTGTTTTGCATAATTTGTAACCTGTCTACTTGTGTTTCATTGGCAATAAAGAATATTGTAGGGCAATATAAGAAGTGCGGTTCTATGATGGATCTATAAACTTTCAACTTATATCTCTTACTAATAAGTTTACACGATCTCTTCCAAAATCCAATTTTTGTGCCCATTTTGGCAACAATATAATCAATATGATCCGTAAACCTCAGTTTATTGTCAATCAGGATCCCTCAGTACTTAAATATTTTGACATCCTCAATGCTCGTATTCGTTATTTTTAGATCTAAATTAAGTGATTCTTTATTGGTCGTCCTAGATAAAACCATGAACTTAGTTTTGTTAACGTTAAGCTTGAGTTTATTAATGCAAAGCCATCTATACAATGAGTCCAAATCTTCTTGCATTTTGCTCCTTGCTATTGAAATGTCCGTTTCATTTACTTCAAGTAGCGCACCATCTGCAAACAACCTGATTTTACTATATTTCAGTGCTGATGATATATCGTTTATGTAAATGTTGAACAGGATTGGTGCTAATACCGACCCTTGTGGTAAACCTATGTCCACTTGTGCCTCGGATGAGACTACTGACTCGATGGTTGTTCTTTGTTTCCGGTCTGATAAGAAGCTTCTAAACCACTGTAATTCATTTTCCCTAATGCCAATTTTTGTAGTTTATCGAGCATTATATTCCTATCAATTGTTTCGAACGCTCTTTTCAGGTCAATGAAAACTGCTACTATATGTTTTTTTAGGCTCAGCGCTTCCTTCCAGCTAGATATGACGTAATTTAACGCCGTCTCGCAAGAGTGCCTTTCTCGGAAACCGGATTGTTCCTTTATAAGGATTTTATTATTTTCTATGTAATTAAGCAGTTGATTTTTTACTACAATTTCCAGAATTTTTTCTATGTTCGGCAATGTATTTATCGGCCTTAGTTCTTCTTCCATTATTGAACCTTTTACTTTCCTAACTGGTACTATTGTCGAAATTTTCCACATGTCTGGCACTATTATAGTAGTCATGGATTTGTTTATAGCGGTTGCATAGAAGAAACCCATGTACGATACAGAATCTTTAATTACGCCTTCTGAAAGTAAATTTTTCAGCCCAGTTTTATTTTTGAACCTTTTTGCTATACGTATAACATCCTCAACCGTAATTTCTTCGAACTTTAACATGACTTAGCTGTAAATTGGAAGTCGTTCTGACTCTGAACACCTTCAATTTCCCTGTTAATATCAACAATGATATCTATAAAGAAGGAGTTCAATGCTTCAGCAATATCGCGAGGTGTATCATATGTCACACATTTTACGATCACCGTCAAGATCTTTTCTTGTGGCCCCGTTAAGTTTACAGCATGCTTAAGATGCTACTACATTAGCTTGCTATCTGAACTATTGATATCAATATTATTCTCCATGTATTTAATCTTTTTAAATTTGATTAGTTTTTTGTACTTCGCGACCATGTTATATTCGGTATAGTCACCCGTTGCGGGTTTGAATTACTTACTTTGATAGCAAATGAAATAGTTTCGTGATCGGATATTCTGTGGTCTTCAAGATTTACACAAGACAGTATATCAGCGTTTGCATATAATAAATCTATTTTTGTTTGAGAAGTTTCCGCGACTCTTGTATTGAAATTTATTTTTTGTTTCATTGCGCTACGTGCACAAATTTCATTCAGTTTGTAGCTACTCGCAGAGTTAATATTTAAGTTTATATTGAAATCTCCAACTAGAAGGGAATTCGTACCTGATTCTAATACTTCTGATAAAATACTCTCTACGGGATCTAAAAATTCACTGTCACTAGAACTTGGGGAATGGTACAACACACCTATTTGCCACTTAATGTCCACTTGCTTTAATTTTACTATAGCACACCATACATTTCTATCAATTGATCGATTAAACCTGACTTTGTACTTGATTTCCCTTTTTAGTAATAAAACGACCCCTCCCGTTTGTCTACTATGAGAGTCGCAGCGAATTAATGTATACGGTGAAATATTAATTTCGGAATCAAGAATATCTGAAGTTATACGTGTTTCTGAGCATAAAGTAATGTCCGGATCCACTTCTTCTATCATTTTTTCGAGCTCTGCTTTATTTGCTCTACAAATATTCAAGTAGATACATTTCAAATCAAAAACATTTATTACTGGGCTTGTACGTCTTGGTTGCTAAAAAGCAACTCGTTGTTTTTCCAGTTTAAGCTTCCTTTGATAAACTGGACACTCATGGCTCATTATGTTATGGTCTATATTGAGCTTAAAACCTAACTGATTATTGGCATCTACGCAATTACCACATTTATTAATGGGCATGCTCTCCTTGCAGTTTTCTGCCCCATGTTCTCCCAGACATTTACTACATCTCTGTTTCAGAGTGCAATTGGCAGCTATGTGGTTAAACCCTAAACATTTGTAGCAGCTTTTTACAGTTTGACCGTCCTAAACTGGGCAGCGATCCCATTCAACATTAATTTTCTTATGGCTCAGGATGGCCTCATAATATTTATGCTCTATTTCTATAACTGCATTAATATGTTGTCCTCTATTTTCTTTTTTAGCGCGTTTAATTATAGGGAGTATTTACAACGCATATATTCTGCACATAAGTAAGTAGTCGTATTTGTAAGAGAAGAAAAAACTATTCAATTAGCTGCTTTCAATATGCATATAAAACATACCTACTAAATCTTAGATGCAAGATAATGTAAATTTGTTTATTTTTTCACAAGCCGCAAACAGTAGACGCTATTACCATCAAAAGTGACAAGTCACGGCGTTGCCATCGAGAAAAAATGTATGCATTTTATCTTAGAGTTGTATTTTCTAGCAAAGTGGTGAATTCAATAAATTAAGTGATTGTTGTTGAAACTTTATTTGAACCGAACCGAACAATTTTTGTTTTGAGTGGTTTTCGGTTCGGTTTTTGGAGTTAAAAAAAAACGTTTCGGTTCGTGGTTCGGTTCAAAGCCCCAAAATATCGGGTTGTTCGGTTCATAAACCGGTTCACTTCGAACCGGTTTTCAGCCCTGAAAAATATACGTCAAGCTACGTAGCTGTCATCTGTAGCATGCAACGTTTTGTGGTGAGCACAGTGTATGCAAAGAGTAGGGAGCGGTTACACGTATTAAACCCAGCTCTGGCTCGTCGGCTAACGGGGTGGTGTTCTTGCTCCTCCCTTTTGGTTATAACTCACTACTACATAATAATTACTTTATTTACGTGCAAAAAAGTGATACCTAAAGAAAACCGATACCAAGACATAGGCATTCAAGTCTTGAGGCCACATAGGCTTCAGCATGGGATGTGTTGCGTGATGTTGTTGCAACATTCGCCTTCCCAACCATGATTTCCATATGATAACCAAAAACACAAAAAACATGGGAATCCCTAAAACTTACCACACTCAACTACTATCAGGGTAGGGAATCAAAATTAAAAAGTTTAAAAAGTCATGTTAAATTTTACAAAATTTATTAGAAAAACCATAAGCTTAAACTTATTTATAAACAAAACCCTTCGCCTAAACTGAATTTTCTTAATATAAAAATAACAGAACATGCTTTTGGAAATAGTCATCTATATATTAATTAATACGCTAACAAAATTTCCATACAATCAATTTACAGGCGGTTTCGTATAGTTAACATACGTAAAATCATATAAAAGTGATATGAATCGATTCGTGTGGATCAGCCGCAGTGCATAGGCCTATTTTTGTTAACAAATATTACTCTATTTGTTTATAATTAATAGAAAAAGTTTTTTGTAAATCCAACAATCGATATTTACTTTCTTGGACAAAAGCGCGCCATTTTTGGACCAATTATGTAAGTGCTCTAAGACACAAACCTACATAAGAGTACGCGCTACAGGGTGAAAGATTAAAACATGGTTTCCCATTGTTGCCATTTACCTATAATAGCCTCTACCAAAATTCTAAAAAAATTTTCCAAAATAATTTGTAGCGTACCCAAAAATCTTAAATAGAATTAATTTTTGACCGGCCCATTTTTTGTGGCAAATTTCACTTACACGTAAATACATGGGTCTTTATTTAACAGATTCTTTGTTATACTCAGTTGAGCAGAGCTCACAGAGTATATTAAGTTTGATATCGGACAATAACCACGCCCACTTTTTCGATATCGAAAATTTCGAAAAACCGAAAAAGTGCGATAATTCATTACAAAAGACAGATAAAGCGACAAAACTTGGTAGATGAGTTGAACTTATGACGCAGAATAGAAAATTAGTAAAATTTTGGACAATGGGCGTGGCACCGCCCACTTTTAAAAGAAGGTAATTTAAAACTTTTGCAAGTTGTAATTTGGCAGTCGTTGAAGATATCATGATGAAATTTGGCAGGAACGTTACTCCTATTACTATATGTACGCTTAATAAAAATTAGCAAAATCGGAGAAGGACCACGCCCACTTTTAAAAAAAAATTGTTTTAAAGTAAAATTTTAACAAAAAATTTAATATCTTTACAGTATATAAGTAAATTATGTCAACATTCAACTCCAGTAATGATATGGTTCAACAAAATACAAAAATAAAAGAAAATTTCAAAACGGGCGTGGCTCCGCCCTTTTTCATTTAATTTGTCTAGGATACTTTTAACGCCATAAGCCGAACAAAAATTAACCAATCCTTTTGAAATTTGGTAGGGGCATAGATTTTATGACGTTAACTGTTTTCTGTGAAAATGGGCGAAATCGGTTGATGCCACGCCCAGTTTTTATACACAGTCGTCCGTCTGTCCTTCCGCATGGCCGTTAACACGATAACTTGAGAAAAAATCGACATATCTTTAATGAACTTAGTTCACGTGCTTACTTGAACTCACTTTATCTTGGTATGAAAAATGAACGAAATCCGACTATGACCACGCCCACTTTTTCGATATCGAAAATTATGAAAAATGAAAAAAATGCCATACTTCTATACCAAATACGAAAAAAGGGATGAAACATGGTAAGGTAATTGGATTGTTTTATTGACTCGAAATATAACTTTAGAAAAAACTTTATAAAATGGTTGTGACACCCTACCATATTAAGTAGAAGAAAATGAAAAAGTTCTGCAGGGCGAAATAAAAAACCCTTAAAATCTTGGCAGGTATTACATATATAAATAAATTAGCGGTATCCAACAGATGATGTTCTGGGTCACCCTGGTCCACATTTTGGTCGATATCTGGAAAACGCCTTCACATATACAACTACCACCACTCCCTTTTAAAACTCTCATTAATACCTTTAATTTGATACCCATATCATACAAACTCATTCTAGAGTCACCCCTGGTCCACCTTTATGGCGAAATCTCGAAAAGGCGTCCACCTATAGAACTAAGCCCCACGCCCTTTTAAAATACTCATTAACACCTTTCATTTGATACCCATATCGTACAAACATATTATAAAGTCACCCCTGGTCCACCTTTATGGCGATATCTCGAAAAGGCGAACACCTATAGATCGAAGGCCCACTCCCTTTTAAAAATACTCGTTAATTCCTTTCGTTTGATAACCCATATTGCACAAACGAATTCTAGAGTCACCCCTGGCCTACCTTTATGGCGATATCTCGAAACGGCGTCCACCTATGGAACTAAGTATTACTCCCTTTTAAAAAACTCATTAACACCTTTCTTTTGATACCCATATTGTACAAACAAATTCTAGGGTCACCCCTGGTCCACCTTTATGGCGATATCTCGAAACGGCGTCCACCTATGGAACTAAGGATTACTCCCTTTTAAAATACTCATTAACACCTTTCTTTTGATACCCATATCGTACAAACGCATTCTAGAGCCACCCCTGGTCCACCTTTATGGCGATATCTCGAAAAGGCGACCACCTATACAACAACCACCACTCCCTTTTAAAACCTTCATTAATACCTTTAATTTGATACCCATTTCGTACAAAAACATTCTAGAGTCACCCCTGGTCCACCTTTATGGCGATATCTCGAAACGGCGTCCACCTATGGAACTAAGGATTACTCACTTTTAAAAAACTCATTAACACCTTTCTTTTGATACCCATATTGTACAAACAAATTCTAGAGTCACCCCTGGTCCACCTTTATGGCGATATCTCGAAACGGCGTCCACCTATGGAACTGAGGATTACTCCATTTTAAAATACTCATTAACATCTTTCATTTGATACCCATATCGTACAAACGCATTCTAGAGTCACCCCTGGTCCACCTTTATGGCGATATCTCGAAAAGGCGACCACCTATACAACAACCACCACTCCCTTTTAAAGCCTTCATTAATACCTTTAATTTGATACCCATATCGTACAAACACATTCTAGAGTCACCCCTGGTGCACCTTTATGGCGATATCTCGAAACGGCGTCCACCTATGGAACTAAGTATTACTCCGTTTTTAAAAAACTCATTAACACCTTTCTTTTGATACCCATATTGTACAAACAAATTCTAGGGTCACCCCTGGTCCACCTTTATGGCGATATCTCGAAACGGCGTCCACATATGGAACTAAGGATTACTCCCTTTTAAAATACTCATTAACACCTTTCTTTTGATACCCATATCGTACAAACGCATTCTAGAGCCACCCCTGGTCCACCTTTATGGCGATATCTCGAAAAGGCGACCACCTATACAACAACCACCACTCCCTTTTAAAACCTTCATTAATACCTTTAATTTGATACCCATATCGTACAAACGCATTCTAGAGTCACCCCTGGTCCACCTTTATGGCGATATCTCGAAAAGGCGACCACCTATACAACAACCACCACTCCCTTTTAAAAACCTTCATTAATACCTTTAATTTGATACCCATATCGTACAAACGCATTCTAGAGTCACCCCTGGTCCACCTTTATGGCGATATCTCGAAACGGCGTCCACCTATGGAACTAAGGATTACTCACTTTTAAAAAACTCATTAACACCTTTCTTTTGATACCCATATTGTACAAACAAATTCTAGAGTCACCCCTTGTGCACCTTTATGGCGATATCTCGAAACGGCGTCCACCTATGGAACTAAGTATTACTCCCTTTTAAAAAACTCATTAACACCTTTCTTTTGATACCCATATTGTACAAACAAATTCTAGGGTCACCCCTGGTCCACCTTTATGGCGATATTTCGAAACGGCGTCCACCTATGGAACTGAGGATTACTCCATTTTAAAATACTCATTAACATCTTTCATTTGATACCCATATCGTACAAACGCAATCTAGAGTCACCCCTGGTCCACCTTTATGGCGATATCTCGAAAAGGCGACCACCTATACAACAACCACCACTCCCTTTTAAAACCTTCATTAATACCTTTAATTTGATACCCATATCGTACAAACGCATTCTAGAGTCACCCCTGGTCCACCTTTATGGCGATATCTCGAAAAGGCGACCACCTATACAACAACCACCACTCCCTTTTAAAACCTTCATTAATACCTTTAATTTGATACCCATTTCGTACAAACACATTCTAGAGTCACCCCTGGTCCACCTTTATGGCGATATCTCGAAACGGCGTCCACCTATGGAACTAAGGATTACTCCCTTTTAAAATACTCATTAACACCTTTCTTTTGATACCCATATTGTACAAACAAATTCTAGGGTCACCCCTGGTCCACCTTTATGGCGATATCTCGAAACGGCGTCCACCTATGGAACTGAGGATTACTCCCTTTTAAAATACTCATTAACACCTTTCATTTGATACCCATATCGTCCAAATGCATTCTAGAGTCAACCCTGATCCACCTTTACGGCTATATCCCTAAATGGCGTCCACCAATAGAACTATGACCCACTCCCTCATAAAATACTCTTTAATGCCTTTCATATGATACACATGTCATACAAACACATTCCAGGGTTTCCCTCGGTTCATTTTCCTACATGGTTATTTTCCCTTATGTTGTCACCATAGCTCTCAACTGAGTATGTAATGTTCGGTTACACCGACATGAAATCACAAATTATGACGTAAACTTTGTTGAGAAACTAACTAAATTGATTTATATCAATAATGGCACAAATATGCCGAAATGTTTTTGCATTGCAGATTTAACCTCATTTTAGGAGAAAGTAAACGTCTATACTGAACAAAAAAACACACAAAAAGTTACAACAATATAACATTAAATTTTATATTGTCGTTTATGCTAATTATTTATTTTTTCTATCTCTTCTATTATCTTATCATATATTCTTTATTCAAGTTTATTATTATTAAATGCAACCGACTGAATTGGAAAATTTCACGGTATATAAACGAAAAAACGTCCTTGATTTAGGTGAAAACGGCTACGGTCATGGCGGCTGTATGCATAGGCAGTATATACCCACTATATTTCATATTAGGATAACTTTGTTGCGTGAATAATTTAATGTGTTTGTTGTTTTCTTTCTTTCACTTATCTGCTGTATATCTCGATTATATCGTCACAGAGATATTTATGGAGATTGGTCATATATCATGAAATGGATGTTAC
>JARSSU010017921.1:0-25226 GCA_029619165.1 Eurosta solidaginis | reverse complement strand
GAGCCCAACTCCTCCGTTTTTAAAATACTTTTTACAACCCACCATCTAAATTTTGATACCACATGGGGGGGGGGGGGGTGAACACATCACAGATAACACACATTAATACTATCAAATTCACAACCCGTTAGAGGAATCTACAGTAACTCCTCCTTAGGGCGGATCACACACTTTTATATGGCGATACGAAACCCTCAACCACTCGTAAACAAGGAGCGTACATTACGACTAGTAGACACCTAAAAGGATCACAACAAAAATAATCAATTATCAGAAAAAATTAGTTTTTGGAGGAAGAATCTTAATATTTTGATAAATAAATCTTTTAACATACTTTCATTTAGAATACCCAGATTTTGTTGCTACCTTTGTGCGATATCCCGAAAAGGTGGAGGCTTCCACCTTATAGGAACGTAAGAAAGGGTGGCCCACGCTCCCTTTTACACTAACTAAACACCTTTCATTTGACACCTTCATACGTACTTAAAAAACACATTATAGAGTCCCCCCCTGATCCACCTTTATGGCGATACACAATTCAAAGAAGTTACGTTTCACCTATATTACTCAAATGCGTGTGCCCACTCCCTTTTAAAATACCGCAACTAACTACCTTTCATTTGACACACTCCATCATCGTGACAAACACATTATAGGAAGAGTTCAACACATTCCTTGCGTTCACCATCCACACAGTATATCTTAGCGATACCTTTGGAAAAAAGGCATCCACCTACAGAACTAGGGCCCCACTCTTTCTCTTTTTTACAATATTTATCTAAAATCTTTTCATAATTTGTATTAATCCCATTATTTTCGGCTCCACTCTAAGTTATGGCGATATCTCTCGAAAAAGGGGTCCTCACCTAATGAGCTAAGTGTCCCAACTCAATCTACCATATCTATTATTAATAAATACTCTCATTAACAACCTTTCATACTATGATTAACTCCTCTATCTCGTAACAATAATGCCAATCTGGGAGTCCGTTTCTGTGTCTCACATATTTTAGTGCGTAAAAGGCGTCCACTTTATGAGAAACTACTTAATGAATTTGGAATGCATTTTTGTATTGCCTTCACACAAATCATATTAAAATACAGATCTTTAATACCTTTCAATTTGTGATAAACCATCATATTATCATACAAACTACTCTTGAGTCAACAAACCCCGTGGGGCCGTCGCGTATGTTATGGCGATACTACCATTTTTCGAAAAGCGCTCCACCTATAGAGCTATATTGCTCCCTCATTTTTTTTTTTTTTTACTTTCTTTTTTTTTTAATTTATATTTATATTCATTCTATCTTATATCTACTTTTCTGTTCTTTTTTTTGACTACTTTCCTATACTTTTTCAATATTTTCCACATTTTTTTTTTTCTTTAAGATGTTCTTATTTTCTCTTTCTTTTTGTTTTTTTTGTTTCTTTTTTCCTTTGTTTTAAGAATCATGACAACATTTCACATTAAAAAAAATGTTTGTAATATTTGGTCAGAAGTCTAATACATTCTTATTTTGTAAGACATATTATGTTGTTTATTTTCTACAATTACTTTTTTTTTTTTCCTTTTTTATTTTATTTTCTCTTTTTTTGCTTTATCCTTTTTTTCTTGTTTGATTTATCCTTTTCTATTTTGGGTTTTTTTTTTTTGTTTTTTTCGTACATAACTCACTATTCTTATTATGGGTTTTTAATGTTTGGGTTTTCCCTTTTTTTTTTTTATGGTTTTTCTTTCTATCTTTTTTTTTTTATTTGACTGGATTAATCTGGAAAGTTTCGTCTCTTCTCCTATTTTTTTATTTTGAAATAAGGCCTCTTATTCTTTTTTTTAATTTAAAATTCCCTTTTAAAATACCCATTAACACCTTTCATTTCATACCCTATCTTACAAACACATTCTATGATCGCCCTGGTCCACCTTTAATGGCGATAGCGGAAAAGGCGTCCACTCTTTTATTGTTCTTTAAGTGATCTACTCCTCCTTTGTTTTAAATATTTATTTCTTTGTGTGTTCTCTTTTACTTTCTATTATTAGGTAGTGTTTTATCTTTTTCTCTTTCTTTTTTTTTTTTCTGTTAGTATAATCTATGTTACAACTTGTTTAAATATGGTTTTGTACTCGTGTTGTGTGTTGTTCCTTCTCTTTTAGTTTTTATAATGTTTTTTTTTTTTTGTTTTTTGTTTTTATTCTAATTATTGTTGGTTTTTTTATTTTCTTTTACAAAATTTGTCTTAATGGTTTTGTTTTTTCTTTAATATAAAATGATCATTTTAAAAGGGCGTGGGGGCGTAGTTTTTATAGGTTAATTGTTCGCATTTTTCGAGATATCGACCATAAAGGTGGACCTAGGGGATAGTCTCATCGAATGTGTTTGTACGATAATAATGGGTATACAAAATTAGTAAATACAGGTTTTTAAAATATTTTTTTATTTTTATTTATACTTTTTTTTTTAAATATATAGGTGTATGTGTTCTCTTTAGTTTTCTCTTTTGATGTTATTGAATCAGCTTCTTTTTTTCCTTTTTTTATCCATACAATATGTACCAATTTTTTTTTTTATAATGTGTTTTGTATTCCATGGGTATGATCCATCTTTATGGTGTGTTTTTTTATCGATATTGTTGTGTGTCTTTTAAATGTAATTGGTTTTTTTAGTGTTTTATTTCTCCAATAAAAGGGATGTGTTTGTGTCATTATTGCTTCTTATAGTGTTTGGTATCTCGTTTTTTTTTTTTTCTCGTGATTTATGTTTTTCTTTTGCTCATTAATTCTTGTTCGTTGATATCCTTAATTGTTGTATAAAAGACACATACAATTAGTCAATAGAATTTTTTTTTTGTTTTTGAATTTTATTTTGAATAATGTTGGTTTTTTAATTCATAATTACATGTTTTAAACAGGTTTAATATTAATATTGTGATATTTTTAAAATTATTAAATACATATAAATCAATAGTTAATGGGGTCTTTAGTTTTTCTATTTTAGTTGGTGTTATTCGTCTTCTTTTTTTTTTTTTTTTCTTTTTTGTTCCATATTATTTATATATGGTTCTCATTTAACTACTCTATACGACTTCCTTTTTGTTATTATGTGTTGGAAATTGCTATTACGATAGGGTTATCAAGTGAAAAGGTGTTATATGAGTATTTTAAAAGGGGGTATTGGTTTTCCTTAGCTTTATAGTGTTGACCCTATTTACGATTAGATATCGCCTATAAAAGGTTTTTTTGGACTAAATTTGGTGTTATCTAATTGTTAAATGTAATTTTTTTTTTTAAAGAATTATTTTTGGTTAAAATGTTATTATGTGGTTGTCTTATTGTTCTTGTAGGTTTTGGATTTGCCCTTTGGTGCTCTCGTATTTTCTGCTATAACGGTTGGATTTTCTTGGTGTTTTTTTTGTATTTTCTTTTCTCTTATATATGTTTTTTTGTTTTTTGTTTTTTACGATATTGGGTTGTCAAGATGTTAAAGGTGTTAGTGGGTTATTTTAAAAGGGTATTTTTGGTGGTTGCCTTTTTTTTATTTTTCTTTATGTGTTTTGAATATCGTTTCTCTTTTTGGAGTGTTATTCTGTCTTTCTTAATAAGGTGGATCAGGGGGTTGACTCTATAAATGTGTTGTTTTTTGTACATATTTGGGTGTCATATTGATTAAGTGTTTAGTTTGTATTTAAAATGATTTTGGGCCTTTAGTTTTCTATTTGGTGTGGTGTTATTTGCCTTTTTTTTTTCTGGTTATATCTGTCCAATCTAAAGGTTTGCACTTATTAAAATGTGTTAATCTAATATATTAATGATGTTTTAAAGATTTTTTTTTTTTTTTTTTTTAATATATTAGTATGTTTGGTATTTTTTATCGTTTTTTCTTTTTTTTATTAGCGTTTTTTTTGTTTATTGCTTTTTTTTTTTTTTGTGTGGGGTGTTTTTGATTCGTCTCATGATAGTGGACCATTTGGGGGTGTGACGCATTTTATTATGTGTGGTTGTATGATTTTTGTGTTCTTTGTCAATATTTTTTAATTTGTGTTAAAAAGTTATTTATAAAATGGGAGATTTGGGCCTTTTTTTTTTTTCGTTTCTTTTTTTTTATTTTTTGTTGTGTTGTTCTTGCTTTTTTTTTTTTCTTTTTTGTTTTTTTTTTTTTTTTTCTCTGATTGGTTTTTATTGGTTTTCATGTATTTATTTTTTGTTCCAGTGTTGGTTGAGCTTGTGGTTGTTTTTCTTTAGTTACTTGTTTTGTTATTCGATATGGGTACTAAATGAAGGTGGTTTGTTAATTTGAGTATTTTTTGTTTAATTATAGTGGATTTTTGTTGGTTCTTTTATGTTTCTTATAGGTTGGATTTGTTTTTTATTATGTCTCTTTTTTTTTTTTTGTTTTTTTTTTTTTTTTTTCTTTTGTTTTTTTTTTTTTTGGTGTGTTACTGTGGTTTTGTTGTTATGTTTCTTTTATTATTGCGTTTGTTTGGTTTTTTTTTATTTTTTTGTTATTTTTTTGTTTGTTTTTTTTTTTTTTTTTTTTATTAATTTTGGTTTTGTTATTTTTTTTATTTTTGTTTTTTTTTTTTTTTATTTGTTTTTTATTTTTTTTTTTTTTTTTTTTTTTGATGCTGTTTTTTTTTTTTTTTTTTTTTTTTTTTTTCTTTTTATATTTCCTTGATTCTCACAATGTTTGTTTGTACCATGTTTTGTTTGTTCCGATGTAATGTCTTCTTTTTTCTGTTTTTTTTTCTCGTATCTATATAAATTTATTTTTTATATGTATATTACTTTCTACGACATTTTGTATTCTCCTTGCCATTATTTCTCAGGGCGTTTTGGTTTTCGCCCCCTGCTCTTTTTCTTTTCTTCTACTCTTAATATGTTGTAGAGTTTTCCAACCTTATATTTACATAAAGTGTCATTTTTATTATTATATGTTGTATTTTTTTGCTGTTTCTTATAAACCTTGATCCAATTCCCCTTGTTTTTTTTCTTTTCTCCTTTTTTTACTATTTGGTTTTATAGATATTATTTGTCGTTTTTTTTGCATTCTGCCAAAATTTTCGACATATCAGATAAAGTGGGCAGTGCGTCCATTACATCGCTCCGGCAATGTTCCACCCCTTTTTAATAACCAAATAAGTGACGTTCCGGATAAATTAATTCGTGAACTTTAATGTTTTATGTATGATTATTTATTGAGAATTTTTTGTTTCATAGTTTATCGTGTTTAGTCTTTGGTTTTCGGAGCTGTAAGAAAAGACTGAATCTGAGTCTTCTTGTTGTTATAAAATTCTTTGGGTTCTTGTCTTTTTTTTGATTACCTGTTTATTGTTTTTTTCCTTCTCCCTATTTTTTATTCATGAATAGTTATGTTTTTTATTTCGTCTCTCATTATGAAGTATTTTTCTTCCTTACCATTTTTCTTCATGGTATTTGTGTTATTAATTTTTTTTTGTTTTCGATCTAATATGGTCATTTATATTTAGTATTCTAGACTATTTTATATGAATAAATGGTTTGGAGTACTCGCCTTATTTGATAATTTTTTTTTTCTTTTTATTTTTTATATCTTGATTGCACCCATATTGATTACTGGGCTTGAAATTGTCTGATCATAAATATTATACGTACATAACTGTAAAATCACCTTCAATTTTCTCTAGTAAACGAATTTGACTGTTAAATCTCATTTTAATTTTTTTTAAGTGCGAGTAGTTCGTCTCACATTTTTTCATCCATTTCTCTAATTTATTTTGTTTTTATTTTAGGTTTTTTGTCACATTATAGTAATAATTAAAGTATACCTTTCTTTTTTCTTTTGTTCCTAATATATTTCTCATCTTATTTGTTAAATTTTCTTTTTTTTTCATATACCGACGATACTTGCCATAATTTTTTTATTTTTTTTATTTTTTTTGTTTTCTTTTGTTTTTTTAACTTTTTATAATTACCTTCTTTTTAAAAGTGGGCGCTACCACGTCCCTATTGTCCAATTTTTAACTAATTTTTCTTTTATTTATTTTTAGTCTGTCTATTATTATACTCATTATCCTTTCTACCTTTTCATTATTTTTTCATAGCATTATTTTAATTCTTTCTTTTGGTAATGGTAAATTAAATTGCATCTTTTTTTTTTTTGTTTTTCTTCGGTTTTTCTTTTTTTCCCTTTTTTCTAAATTTTTTTTCTTGAAAAGTGGGCTGTGGTTTAATTGTTATCGATTTCCTGTTTCAATTTTAGTATAATAGCGATCTGTTAGATGTAGTGCACCAGTACACTTACAATACCAAAATTATTTATATTAAGTTTATTTTTTTTTTATCTTCCTAAGTAATTTACTCAACTTGGTGTTTGTTGCTCATTTTTTTACTGTATACAATAATTTATATATACTTCTTTCTGAATTGCTTCTTCTCATGCTTTGAGTACTAACAAGTCTATTATTTTTCTACTTCTATCTAAATTAGTAGAATCCTTTTATTTAGTTTTTTTTTGATTTATTTGTCCTTTGTTGATAATTATTTTTTTTATTTATTTTCATTAATTATATATATTATTTTTATGTTTATTATTTTTTCTCCCTTTATTTTTTTATTGATTTTTCTTTTTTTTACTTTTTATATTTTTATTATGTTCATATTGTTTAATTTTAAAAATATATTGTACATTTTTATGGATAACTCGTTAAAAATCAAAATTTATAATTTATTTAACTATATACAAATTAACATCCGTCAGAGCCGGCTGTCTCCAGCATCATCTGCGCTCGACTGTATAAATATAAATAGTGTGTTTCGTATATATACGTAAGATTTTGTGAACGATTTGATATGTATTAAGTAATTAAATAGATTGTGGTGTGTGTTTTTGAACTATAGGTATATGAGTATGAGTGTGCGATTTATATTCCTCGTTTTGTCTAGTCATTTCTTTTTTTTTTTTTCATTTTTCTGTTATTACAGAGTATTTCATATGCATTTAATTTTTTGGTGTTTGTATACAGCTTTTATTCGCGCACGCTCTCTTCTAATGGTTTTTTTGATTGTAATGTTTTTGATGATTTTCATTCGTCGTGGAATTCTTATTTTTGCAGCTACTGTTCTGGAGTGATGTTGTTTTGTTTTGTTTTTTGTGTGCTTCTGATGCTCTGTTGAATCTTACAGATAATTTGTTCCTTTTTGTTTGGTGCCATAATGTGTTTTTGCATGTATGGTGCCAGACAGTCTTGATTTTATATAAAGTCCCGCTGCGTTTAGAGTGGCCCACAAGGTCCGGGGGTGGGGAACCTATGAAACATGGTCGGGATACTGGTAGTGGGGGTGGTGAAAACTTGTTTATGTCTTGTGAGGGAAATGATTGGTGTACCATTGTTCGGGAGTGTCCTTGTGAAAGTGTTGTCATATATTTGTTGTGATGGATATGCGAGTGTTTCGTAGCAGGGGTATCGGATACGATTTTTGAGTCATGATTGTTGCCCTTATCGTTTTTGCGGAGTCGGGAGGGGGGTATAGGGTGTGTAAGGTGGGACGGGGGGAAGGGGGACGTAGGTCGAGGGTAGCAAGGGGGGAGTGGGAACGAGGCAAGTGTGAGTGGGGGGGGGGGCGGGCCGTGGGTGTCGGCCTAAGGCCTGGTGGGAAGTGGTGTTTGCGCCCGGGTCAGATCTCAATGGGAAATTTGAGTTTTGAAATAAAAATAAGAGAATACGAGATTTTCTCGTTATATATTGGATATGCTTTTTATTGTATAGGCGTAAGATTATTAATAGGTACTAAGTTTAGAATACGGAAGTATTATGGAAGAGTATTCTTGCTTGGCTCTTGGCAGATTGTTGAGCTTTGTTGTTGCTGAATAGCCAGGATGACCGGTTGTATCGCCGGCGACTCAACCGTTTTTTCTCTCGTTTGGATGGCTGAATAGTCACCCCCTACATAAACGCTCGTATGTATGTCCATTGAGTGCTGACAAAACACACATGTCACGTTGTGTCAGTTTTTTGTTGTGTTTTTTTTTGTTACGTATGAGGAAGCATCGTGAAAGCCTCAAATGTCAGTGTTGGACCTTTTCCCGTAAACTATATAACTCTCCGCGCGGCGGATATCCATTATCCGCCCTGGTGTCGATATGGCAGAGTATGTCCGTCGGGAGGTAGGTTTGAAGCCTTGTTTTTTTTTTTGTTTGTATAGCTCTATTGTCTGGCGGGGTCATCTTTGCTTTACTTATGTAATATGTGCTCATCCCTGCCTCTCTGTACCTCCCCCCCTAACAACTACCAGCGTTATGGTTTAACACTGTGGAACTGACACGTCCCTGCTCTTTACTTTACCTGAATATGTGCTTTCATCGCATTCCACTCTACTGAATATGGTGGTCCTCCAGCCTATGTCTTAAACACTGGTCATATAGTTGCTTGTGGCATGCTTGTGCGTTTCTTAATCTACTTGTACGGTAAGGTGTTTTTGTTTTTATATATGTATTAGTGCCTATAATAAATTATATGGTTATAAATAGAAATGTTTTTTTTTTTTTTTTTTTTTCATAGGTTTTTTCCTGGTTTTTTCATTTAAATTTTTTTTTTTTCCTACAATACTTAACGGGGCTTTCCTCAGGACATTCCACCGTGTTGGAGAGACCTTCTCCCATATCCGATGTATAAATACTCTGATACATGTGAGACTTACCCTCATACTCGTTGTTTCTACAGTTGAAGGCCTTCAGTCTCCAATCCGGAGGGTTGTTCGTTCTGTTTTTATGTTGACTGCTTTTGCAAGTCGATTACATGTTGTGATAGAGGCTCGTGTCCTCCAATCCGTCGCCTGGTTTCCTATTCATTACCTTCCATATATTACTGTATTTTCTTATTTTATCTTCTTCACTGCGTGCTAATTTGTTATCGAGGCCTTGCATCCATATACGTGGCTCTCACTTCGATCCCTCTCCATCCTTAGCTTTTGTTATTCCACCCACACAACTCGACTGTTTCCACGTTCGCTGCTGTCGCTCCTAGTCCTTTTCAAGTACTTCGTAGACACTTCTTATTTCCGCTATTACATCGCATAGCGGTGCGTACTTTACGCGGGCTTTGTAGCTCTGAATTCCAACAATTGTGGTCAGGAGTGTAATCCTCTCCAAATATTCGGCCACAAGTTGCTCTTCGATTATAGACCTAGGACACTCGAAAAATACCTATGGTAAACATCGTCTATTGTAGCTCGTCCGCCGCAGTTGTGGGGATACGCAATATGTTTGTTAGGCTCGTGATATTGAATTCTGAATCAGAAACCTGTGTGTGCGCTAGAAATCTACTCATGCCTAGCTTTTCTAGGTATCCAATAGATTTAATTCTGGGATACTCGGTGTGTCCACCGACCTATTGTTGAGGCATTCCCAACCTGAGACTGCCAGTTCTGCACGCTCGTGTGCTCCCGTCACTCCCCTGTTACGTGTAGGCTTTGATCCTGATAAATCGTCGCTCTTCTTTTGCTAATATGTCTATAGGACACATTCCTGCTATGATTAGTGCTGCGTCGTCAGAGACAGTTTTTAAAGGCCTACAGACGCTAGTGCACACAGGCGGTAAGTCGACTTTACCCGCGGAGTAATGAGTTATACTCCGTGGCCCGATGTCGAAACAGGAGCCCTGTAAGACTACATTTGGCTTTTTACACGCCAGCCAGAAATTGTGACGCCGACGTGCTTGGTCCTTCTTGCATTTATCATTATCCTATATATGCTTGCGACGGTTTTTTTGCTACCTTTCACTCCATTGGCTCAACTCTCTAGTGGAATTTTTTTCTCTTGTACATGACAACTCCTGGTCTATCAGAACCCCTCAAGTTTTTATTGCAGGCCGCGTGTCAAGTCCATGGCTCGCCGATTCTTACGTCGTGACCTGCCCACCTCTTTTCCTCTTGATATGAAGTACCCCTCTGTTTTTTGTTCCCGGCTGCAGTCCTATTTTTCGTAAGTCCACGATGAACCATCGCTATGCTTGTCTTAGATATAGGCGCTTTTCGCCTAGGCTGCTTGGCGGTGACTTACCAATGCTATATCCGTCCACGAAGCCGATATTTCAACCAATTGGTTACCTTGAAGTCGGATACTCCGTCGTACATAATATTCCTAAAGCATGGACCGAGCACGGAGCCTGAGGAACACCGCCTGTGACGTGAAGCTTTTCTACTCCAGCGCGCCGTTTCATAATTCCAGAACTCCGTACCTTCAAAGTAGCTGCGTATGATCTTACGCAGGTAAAGGATAATAGCCCTATCCTGCTACCAGCGTGCTCCTACGAATTTTTGCCAATTGTGCAGTTGTTGAAGCAGTTTTTACATCTAAGTAACGATAAGGCAATATTCCTTAGAGCCTTCTGAGCCATCGGGTGCACTTATGGCTTCTTGTGGGCCACTTCCTTCGGGGCATGTTCGCAGCTTGGATGTAGATCTTTCCTTTCCTAACCAAACTGGTTATCGGAAATACCACCCACATCTTCATTTCTTTTTCGAGTCGATTATAGAGGACTCGCTCAAGAATCTTACCGCGGAGTCGAGCAGGCAGAATGGGCCTGTAGCTAGATAGGTTCCCGCCGTACTTTTTTACCCAACTTTTGTGGCAGCAGTACACCAGCTTTTTGTGTCGTCTTCCACTATTAGTAGGAATATGTCCCCTCAGCTCAAGCACTTCATTACAATAGTTCACGCAATGTCTATGGCCGTGTTATAAGTGAGCAGGCTAGTTTAGTGCTCTGTTTTGGTACCTCCCGTCTGTGGGCCTGGAGACACCTTGCGGTTTTGCATGCTGCCTTATATCCGTCCATTAATTTATTCGCCATGTTGTTAAGCACTTCCTCACGATGTTGCGATCTGTTGTCAACATTACTCTTGAATCATGATCGGTCCTGAAAGATATTGATATTCCAACCTCCTGTTCTTATTAGGGTGAGCTGTATATGTTGGCCGCCCTCCCCCTCGAGGTTGATGTCCACCACATATCGCTTGAGTGATCGCTTTGGGTTATAGCATATCACTGATTTTCCACTCAGCTACCTGTAGAGATTGGCTCTACACAAAAGCACGTTATGTCGATTAACGGGTCCGACCGATTTCTTAAGAGGGTGGTTTTTGCCTCACCCACGTTTAAGGAGCGCTACTATCAAGGCAGGCAAATTGGCTTCGAGCAGACCCTCCCTTTTGGGATGTATTTGTTCTCTGTGAGCCCCACTCTATAGTCCCTTGGCACTAAAGTCTACGCGATGGACAAAACGCTCCCGCAATCGTCGCATCATTGGCTTTTTCCGGACTGATTTTTTTTTTTCGAACGGTTCCAGCGTTCTGTTTTACTAGGTTTGTATATTGGCTAATCTGTATAATCTGTATTGATTTGTCTTTATCAATTTTTACCGCATATCAGAATCCTCGTGTCCTTAAGTAGGTATTTGATTCAGCATATAAGGGATTCTGTCTGCTAGGACCAAATTAGCAGTCTTGCTAAATTCTTTTGTCTTGTATTCCAATTCGTCAGTCTTCGCACTCTGTAGGGCGTCTACTAAGAAGTGCTATAGTCAATCTTCTCAACTCCAAACTGTTTGCGCCAGAAGGTCCTGGGCTGCTTCACAATGGTTACGATTAAGTTGCAATAATCTCATAAAGGTCGTTGGTTCTGACCGCTCTTTATATACTGGATGCACTGTGCATGTAGATGCATGCACAGCGTGTGGTTCGGTGATGGTGTGGGTGGCGATAAGTGACAAGCGAGTAGTCGAATATTGCAGAGAGTTTGTCTATTAGTGGTTGATGGGGTTCGCAATCTCTCAGTATTGCTGTTACTAGCATCCTCGTGCTATACAGTTTGGGTATGTTGATCAAGAGTATCTCTGTGTGTGAGCTCAGAACGGCCTGTGAGTGAAGGGTGTGACGAGTAGACGCCAAAGTGCTCAGGGTGTGGGGAGGGTGCCCGACCCTTGAGTACTAGGGGTCAAAGCTGTAAAGAGGTTTGGGGTTGTGTTGAGGTCTCATGAGGGTGCTTTAGATGAACCATATAGTTTCATGAAAAGATGATCTAAACTGACAACAAGAGAATAACAGGGAGAAGGCCAGGATAAAGGTGCAGAAGAAGTCGAGGGAAATGGTCAGTAGCCTACATGTAGTGCTAGGAGAGAGCTGGTTGTGCATGGATATTTGTGGGGTAGCAGCAGATATGCTGTGTCGATAGCCTCAGTGTATGTGAAACAAGAACCACGCTGCACTGCCGCTCAGTGGAACACAGCCTTTGCTATAATGCTGTGTAACTCTGCAGGAAGGGCCTAGATGAAATGAAGTTACAGGATAGTTGTGGGTGAAGAAGTGCGACAAAAAGGGTGGTGCGAAGTCATAGGTATGGTTATGTGTGAGATGACGTATTTGCTTTTTAGACCTTAGCGTGAGTTGTGTACATAGGGCTTGTGTGTGTATACCCACCTCTATAAAGAACATTTTTTAAATAACTTTAAAAAAATACAAGGGACGTGTGAGGGAATGGATATTAAGTTTTCTGAAATGAATCCGTAGAGTGCGTTATGACGACCAGTGTGCAAATTACTTCGAATATAGACACTGCTGAAGGACATAACAGAGATCTAATACTTTCTTAATCGCTGTAGCGCACCCACCCCAACGACTGCCCGTATGCAATTCTGAGTGGATTATCCATGATACACTATTGAATTCAGTAATCTATTTAGAGCAGTATGTTTTTAAATTATAGAAAAGAACGTACGCGATGATATAGCATATATTGCTTGACAAGCAGGGATATCCGTATGATGACCAATAGATTTTTGATCTATTATAATAATCCTTAGGTTATATTTGAAATTGGAACATAAATTCGATCTCCGAAGCATTTTTTGTGCGCATCTTCACTATCTGGACACAAAAATTACAGAGAGTCCGGCTGAGTAAAATTTGTTTTGAGCACTAATCTCGGGACGCATGCAGTCTGACGCTATGACAAAGATTATGTTCGGATCTTGGTATTTCTTTACCGTGCGAAATACTACAATACATAACTTAGTTTTGCTGCTTACCACGAGTTTATGGCTTGCAAACCAAGATATTAACAAAGTAAATATCCTAGTTTATATCAGCAAAAAGTTTTAAAAGAGATATTAGACCCGTATATGCGATGGCAAGGTCATCAGCAAGCTTGTAACATTTACCAATAAATGGTAACGAAATTATAGGGTTAATGTAGAATTAAAAACACAACTGGTCCAAGACTGAGCCCTGGGATACCCCTAGTATTATAAGCTCGGTTTGCTTAAATATTACCAACTCTGTACGTTTTTGATCTCTATTTGTAAAGATTCAAACCAACTGAGGAGATTTTACCTCGAAAACCAAGCGGAAAGAAAAAGTAACATCTGTAGAAGAGTGTGGTCCACCATACAAAACTGCCTTTGTGATGTGCCACAGTAAGTTTTTTAATACTTGCACAACTTGTCCGATCATCAATTGCTTATAATAAATGAACAAAACTCTATATCAGAGAGCATTTTTTGATAGAAAGACCGGATCTAAAACCAATTGCCTTGAGCGAAGTATTTTATTTTCTCTCTAAAGATAGCATAACATTCTGCCGTTTTGACTGCCTTCTCGAACATCTTTGCTTGGATAGAAGATAGACAACGATATACAGGCCTGCTGTAATTATATTTGGTCTTTTTTATTTAGCTTTGTTGAGTATCGGTATTACAGTGGCACATTTTAAGTCTTCTGGACCCCACATGGCTATACTTGAGATTAATAAATATTTTAAAATGTCGGCAATATAAAGGTATACGTTTCAACGTGTCGATTTGATATATTATCTACATTACATACTTTTGAGCGGTTAATTTTTGTTTCAATGAATTGATTATATCTTAAAATATTTCATGAATCTGTGAAATCAGATAGGCTATTACCTGTGAAACCTAAGAGCTTTGGGTCAGGAGTGACTACATGCAATGGCATTGATTTGTTACTCGTGTCAGCAGTAGGATATGCCCTAACATCTACTTATATTATAATAGTGTATGAATACACGCAGCAATCTTCTCTCAGAGAGTGTCGTAGATGTCCATCATCCATTCTAAGCTCTCAACTACAAGTGGGGCAGGCTCTTTAGCTTGTTTTACTCTCTCGTGTGTCGATAGTGCTATAGAATCAGGCGTCTCCATTTGTATCGAGTGTTTTGTGCTTGTGCTGACAGTATCTGATAATCCTGAGAATAAGGGTGTCGCGCCGTGAGCGGCATGCTGTTTTATAAAAGAAATCTAAATGTAAGGCGCGATGTAACTACCGAAGAGATTCTACTGTGCCGAGCTTCTGCTTCAATTTGCGTCGTGCTCCTCTGATTTTCCCTACAAATTGGCGACGGGACCTACATGTTTTATGCCGACTCCGAACGGCATCTGCAAGGCAGATGAGTTTCACTGAGAGCTTTTCATGGCAGAAATCACCCGGAGCGCTTGCCAAACACTGCACGAGGGGCGACCCGCTTAGAAGATTTTCTTCTAATTGAAAAACCTTATTTCTAAAATTTGATGTTGCTTTGCCCGGGGTGCGAACCCAGGGCATACGGTGTGATAGGCGGAGCACGCTACCATCACACCACGGTGGCCACATTATTCCTGTCATTACATTAGCATTATCGGTCCGAGACCAACCAAGCCGGAATGCTTTAAATGAAATTCTTCTAAAACTTTATAAATAACACTAGTCAACACGAGAAATTACTTTCAAGTCTAACTATTTAATTTCGATATATTATGGCCCCCTAAGTACAAAAAACACCCAAAATTTAAATTCTATGATACGATTTTTTCTTTTCTAAATCACGAATTTTCACAGAGGTCTTTCCATTTATTTTATCATATCTTGGAAATTACTTATCTAAATTCACCGCAAAATTTTCTTCAAGTCTTGATGATCGACGGTTGTGGAGTTATTGGCATAAAACTATAAATGCAAAATCGAACATTTTTTATTTTTCAAAAATTCATAAAAAATCGAAAACTTTCCATCTTATTTCACGGTCTTAAAACTGTAAACATTATAAATAACTGAAACCCTATTTCGTGAAAATGCATGAATAAATATTGGTTTTTATTGACAATAAAGTGAAATACCCAATTAGCGAAAATTTTGCATATCAAGCTATTATTGTCTTTGACAAACAAATTATTTAGGTATGACATTTTGCGCAACTTTGTCTTTTTATAAGCTTACTACAGGCATCGCAAGAAATGAGAAAAACTCCATAATGACACTCAAGTAATTTTCCCCGTCAATTTTTCTCTAATGCAAAACGCGGATAATAAGAAAAATGTCTCATACTGTATGGAAAATTTAAGTTGCCAACGCGGGTTTTCGTAAGAAAGAAGTATGGTCATATATTTGTTATCAAATATATTCAACTTTTTCCTTGAGGCATTTCTTGCGATGTTCTTAGAATGCTAAATCATAAAAACAAAAAATAAAATTATCACACCGTCATAGAAACTGTATACCTACCTACTGAACAACCAGCCTGCACAGGCCATTTCCCATAGCATATGAACTTCGCACACGCCGTAAATGTGAAGGAGACTTATGAAACCATGTCCAAACTTTTAAAATATATTCATTATGAAAAACACTATTGGTAAATATGTTGCGAATTGAAAGTAGTAGCTTTACTAACTGGACTACAAGGTGGTTACACAAAACATTGTTGTTTTCTTTGCCTTTGGGATAGCCGAGATCGAAGCGCATATTATGTAAGGAAGGAATTGCCAGCAAGAACCAATCACGAAGTAGGCACACACAATATAAAATATACTGCTCTAATAAAAAAGGAGAATGTACTTTTCCCCCATTACACATCAAGCTTGGATTAGTAAAGAATTTTGTTAAGGCGCTAAATAAAAATGAAAAAAGCATTCCATTATATTCAAACAATATTTCCAAAATATCCGCTTAAAAAATTTTCTGAAGGTCTTTTGATGGTCCACAAATACGAAAACTACTACAGAGCTCAACATTCCAGACGTTATTATCACCCGATGAAAAGGCTGCTTGGAACTCATTTAGGCTGATTGCTTCAAACTTTTTAGGAAATAATCGGTGTCCAAATTATAAGGAAATCATTTCTGATTTACTAACCAACTATTCGAAAATCGGTAAGTAGGAATATGATATGATTTTTGTATATTCATCATAATTGTAACCTCTAAATTACATATACATATAATTTCAGGTGCAAACATTTCCCTAAAAATGCTTTTCTACACTCCCATTTGGCGTTTTTCCCTTCAAATCTGGTGAAGTCAGTGACGAGCTTGGAGAACGATTTCACTAACAACTTAAGTCAATTTAGGAGCGTTATCAAGGATTCTGGAACGAAAATATGGTGGGGGATTATAATTGGTTTCATATACGAGAATCAAATTCAGAAAATACAGTAGACAAGCAAAAAGTAGAAACTATTTTGAAATATTTCAAGTTCTAAATTTTGTAGAATTTCTTAATATAGGTATCTTAAAATAGCTAAATACACAAAAATATTAAAAATACGTATTTTCCCTTCATTCACTTAATTGTTAATAATATTACCGTTTATCCATGCATTTTCATGAAATAAAGCTTGCCTTACTTGGAATGTTCATCTAATAAAAGTTGTAAGTTGTTGTCTCTTTCAATTTTTTACGAATTAAAGAAGAAAAAAAATGGAAATTTTAATACAAAAAATCGATTTTTCTATAATGCGATGCAAATAAATCTGAAACCAATATGTATTTAAAAAAATGGTATTTAAACAATTTTAAGGTAATTTCATTTGCTATTATATGCTGTTTTCTTCAATAAATCGGATAACCCGTTCCAGAGATATGATAAATCAATGGATCTCCCTTTCAAAAATGGCAAGACAAAAAACGTATCCATAGAATTTTAAATTTCGATCATTTTTATAATTAGGGACTATAGCAAATAAAAAAAAATAGTGGTGATCCAGGGTAATGCAAAAAGTTTAATTTTGTAGAGCAGTGTAACAGAAGAAATGCTCAAAGCTGATACGTCTTCAAGCATGTGAAGTTTCAAAAACGTATCAACTATTTTTTTAGGACTGGCTTTAGTATCGGATAACTATGCCAAAACACTTATTTATGGTAATACCCGTTGACACGTCTATAATAAGACTATATTTACTATTTCCAATATCATCTAGAAGTATCTGCTTAAAATAGGGACCCAAAATGTTTTTGATATGTAGCAGAGCATTTCGTCTGGGCCAAACTCATTTCTACGGCAACTTTGCTATCATTGAAAATATCCGTTGACTCGTCTACAATAAGACTATATTTACTATTTCCAATATCATCTAGAAGTATCTGCTTAAAAATAGGGACCCAAAATGTTTTTGATAATAGCAGAGCATTTCGGCTGGGCCAAACTCATTCCTACGGCAACTTTGCCATCATTGAAAATATTTTCTGCAAATGCAAATGATCTAAACGAAGTATGCACTGCTACATATATGGCTTCAGATAGCTCGTGCGCCTTTTGCTTTGTAGTTTATGGCAACAGGCATAAATGGAATAATTTGTTGGTTATTTGCGATAAATGGGGATGCTGCTGTTACATGTTTCGATGTTTTTCCATGCGCTAAAAGTGTACTTAGCTTCGGTTTGTATTACACTGACAGTATTTGCATTTTATATGTTGCTCATCCAACGTTTTAATCCATTTTGATATTCGTGGATCATTTAATCATTCTTTACGTACTTTCTGAACATAGTTCCTACATAAATATAAGCATAAATACGTTGAATTAAGTCCAAAATAAAAAAAATGTAAGGCGCGATAACCTCCGAAGAGATCTAAGGCCGATCTTCTCTGCCAATTTGCGTCGTGCTCCTCTTGATTTTCCTTACAAATTGGCCGGACGGGACCTACATGTTTTATGCCGACTCCGAACGGCATCTGCAAGGCAGACGAGTTTTCACTGCGAGCTTTTCATGGCAGAAATACACCCGGAGCGCTTGCCAAACACTGCCGAGGGGCGACCCCGCTTAGAAAAATTTTCTTCTAATTGAAAAACTTATTTCTAAAATTTTGATGTTGCTTTGCCCGTGAGTTGAACCCAGGGCATACGGTGTGATAGGCGGAGCACACTAGCACACACCACTTTTTCTAAGAGAAACTGAAAAGAAGGAAAGAAAAATTTACTGGCATATTGCGATGGATCCATTCGAAAACCGACAACGTAATCATCATCAGGCAATCTCGTAATGTTATCAAAGATTTCCCCGAACAGCAAATCACACGATGAAACTGCAGTCGCCTTAACCACGAGGGACAATAGGGACAAAGCGGACATTTGCGGGCCATTGTTTTCTCAACGGAATATCATAGAGAGTAAAATTTTGCGTATGTGCTTTTCCTTGCGTGGCAAAAATGTGCTCAAGAAACATTTTTTGCACGGTTTTTGCAACAATTTTTAAAATAGAAATTTATTTCACAGAAATAAAAAATGTGCTCTTAAGAGTTTTTAATTACAAGAAAATTGGTGTTTGAATTGTCGGTAAAAGTCTAGTTGAGGGGTCGACTGCTAATACGCTAGCAAAAATATCGAGAGAGGTGTCAAAGACGCGTATTGACCTCGACAATAATAATGTGAAAAAAAAACTCAATTCAGTAAAAAAATAACATAAGATACATAAATTTTCAATTCACATTGTCAGTTTTGTTCATATAAAATAAGATTTACCGGAGCACTTACATAAATGAAATGTTAGATTTTCATGTTTGATTTGCTTACATTAACTTTTCTAAATATGTACATTTTAAGAGCTTGAATCAGCCAAGGAAAACCTTCCGTGCTTTTTGGTCTGCGAATATTGAAATTACCGATTCAAAACTAATGCTGTGAGCAAGGCTGGACTCCAACGCCAATGTTCCAAGGCTTGTCAAGCGATTGTGGCTCATAGTAGAACGTAAAAATTTTTTCACGCGAGACAATAGACTAAAAGAACGCTCCCCTTCAGCCACACTGACTGGAAGTGTGCAACATATTTCTAATGCTATGCAGATGTTCGGAAATAATACTTCCATCTTCAAGTAATGAAATATCTTCAGAAGTTGAAATGGTAGCTGCGAATCACATCCCAAATTTGCTAAATGGATGCTTTGAGATGAATGGTTTCATCTATTAGATCCGTAGAAATATCGATACCATAAATCCTGCAGAATGCCGCTGCTTTTTCTCTGAGATCTTCTTCCGTCAGATCCTGATACTTCCACAAAATACTAAATTTAATCGCAATGTCATTTACGGCTTCGAAACGTCTTGTCATGTTACCAATCAAGCAGTCCAAAAGAACGCAAAAAACTTGCTGTTTGAATTGAGTTTTGGAATGACATTCAGGTGATTCGCCATGTAATTCGTCGAACTAGCGCTTTCTTATCTTCCTTCTTTTCTCTGCGAAGGTATTCACAACTACTATACTCCCTGCCAGAATCTTACATTCTTGAAGTATGATCGACCATTGATCCCTGAACTTCTTCAACGCATCATAATTTCATTTATTTTCTGTTTCCAGGTCCAGTGTGACATTTCTAGCTTGCAGTACCAGATTTCGATGGTTGATTACCTTCAACACATTTGAGCCAATGGAGGCTAAGAAGATACACTCAAATTTCCCCATAAATGCTTCAATACCTTCCAAATCCGTTACTGTTTCTGAACTCAGATTTAAAAGCATCATTTCATCAATAGCTTTCTTGCGGAATGTGAGTTGGGAAAGGTTTCACACTATCCACACGAGTAGAACATCGTGTTTGTGACATGCTGTGCAAGGAGCAATTAGTTTTTTTCCCATCTCTGAGGGCTTGCGCTAAAGATATTATACATTTTCTGCGTAATACGAAAAATGTGATGACTTCTGCACAACATTCAGCAGCTTGCACTCCACATAAATTTAAACAGCACAAGGTGCAAATATTGACAGGGAGTTATCTCTCAGGATATGACTCTGCGCTCCTTTGTAATGACCGCTCATATTACTGGCATTACCATACCCCTGCCCACGGCAGTCATCCAGGCGAATATTGTGCTTTTTAGAGTGCTGCGGATCAGCTGAGCGATAGCTTCTCCTGTTTTTTGCGTTACAATCGGCAAACTCTAAGAAGCGTTCTTGGATTTTCCATTTTCGGAATCAGGGGTCGCATCCACTATTACTGTGTAACTTTTGACGGACTTTCTCTCGCCTTCTATCTTTCTAATTACTTGACTTACACAGATTTCTATGAACTCATTTTGTATTCCCATGAGACAAATAATGTACTTGGAGACGATTCCATTTCGTTTGAGCTTACATTTTGGTATTATTAAGCGCTGTACGCAGATCACAAAACATTCAAAAAAAATTTTGCATTTTCTGAGCATGAAAATAACAGTAGGCACAAAATTTTGGCATTTCACGATGCATGGAAATTTATACATGAATACCGCTTTTATATTTATGAAACTTTTTGATACCATTTATTTATTTGTACCCATTAAATATTTATTTTAAATCCAAGTACCTACAAAAGAAACTGTAATCAAAATAATATTACATGGTATTTACTATAACATCATCCACCCTGCAGCAAAAAGGGGAGACAGGAAACAGTTTCACACTACAGGTTTTATGATTACCTATGAACTGGTGCTAGTAGGATGCAAAAGCGGGACAGTTGGTAGCCACCGCTATACTAACAGCGCTAAAGTTTGAGCTATTTGTATTTAAATTGATAAATCGAAGGCTACGACTATTTTAGAGCCACCTAGGACTGAACTAGTTAAGAACGCGTTCAAAAAGCTCTGCAGAAAGAGCCAATTGTAGTAGTACTGTCTTTTAATAAGATAGTTCTGGGATTCTTTTATAAATTTATTATAGAATAAATCTTCTATATTTATGGTAAAGATATCGATTCTTAATCGAAAAGTTATCGATTTTTTATATTAACAATTCTTTTGTTTTTATCGGCCTATTGATAAATCATTCAAGTATCGAATCGAGCTCAAGGTCAGAACAATAATTTTTTCTAATGATAATAATTGTTATTTTTTAATTTTTCTAAATTTGAAAAATTGTATTTTGTTTTTGGAATAGTAAGTAGAAAATTTTTCAGACAACCTGCCATAGCTGCGCAGATAGATCCATTTTGAAGGGTGCTAAGCCATCATCATCAGTACGCTTTAGGCATGCTGCGCTAACCATTTAGCTATACAGCGGTGGTTTGTTTGACTGGCAAAATTTGCTACTTCTATTCCTTTTTACCAACTATATTTATTCAGTGTTGCGCCATCTGGTGCAAATCACTGATAATGCTGGATTTTTGTTTATTGTCAATTACTTGTTGACATTCCCAAGTGCTCTATGGATCTATCTGCGCAGCTATGGCAGGTTGTCTGAAAAATTTTCTACTTACTATTCCAAAAACAAAATACAATTTTTCAAATTTAGAAAAATTAAAAAATAACAATAATTATCATTAGAAAAAAATTATTGTTCTGGCCTTGAGCTCGATTCGAACCTTGAATGATTTATCAATAGGCCGATAAAAACAAAAACAATTGTTAATAAACCATGAGCACTTGGGAATGTCAAACAAAGTAATTGACAATAAACAAAAATCCAGCATTATCAGAGATTTGCACCAGATGGCGCAACACTGAATAAATATAGTTGGTAAAAAGGTATAGAAGTAGCAAATTTGCCAGTCAAACAAACCACCGCTGTATAGCTAAATGGTTAGCGCAGCATGACTAAAGCGTACTGATGATGAAGGCTTAGCACCCTTCGAAATGGATCTATCTGCGCAGCTATGGCAGGTTGTCTGAAAAATTTTCTACTTACTATTCCAAAAACAAAATACAATTTTTCAAATTTAGAAAAATTAAAAATAACAATAATTATCATTAGAAAAAAATTATTGTTCTGGCCTTGAGCTCGATTCGAACCTTGAATGATTTATCAATAGGCCGATAAAAACAAAAACAATTGTTAATAAACCATGAGCACTTGGGAATGTCAAACAAAGTAATTGACAATAAACAAAAGTCCAGCATTATCAGTGATTTGCACCAGATGGCGCAACACTGAATAAATATAGTTGGTAAAAAGGAATAGAAGTAGCAAATTTGCCAGTCAAACAAACCACCGCTGTATAGCTAAATGGTTAGCGCAGCATGCCTAAAGCGTACTGATGATGAAGGCTTAGCACCCTTCGAAATGGATCTATCTGCGCATCTATGACAGGTTGTCTGAAAAATTTTCTACTTACTATTCCAAAAACAAAATACAATTTTTCAAATTTAGAAAAATTAAAAAATAACAATAATATCATTAGAAAAAAAAATATTGTTCTGGCCTTGAGCTCGATTCGAACCTTGAATGATTTATCAATAGGCCGATAAAAACAAAAACAATTGTTAATAAACCATGAGCACTTGGGAATGTCAAACAAAGTAATTGACAATAAACAAAAATCCAGCATTATCAGTGATTTGCACCAGATGGCGCAACACTGAATAAATATAGTTGGTAAAAAGGAATAGAAGTAGCAAATTTGCCAGTCAAACAAACCACCGCTGTATAGCTAAATGGTTAGCGCAGCATGCCTAAAGCGAACTGATGATGAAGCCTTAGCACCCTTCGAAATGGATCCATCTGCGCAGCTATGGCAGGTTGTCTGAAAATTTTCTACTTACTATTCCAAAAACAAAATAAAATTTTTCAAATTTAGAAAAATTTAAAAATAACAATAATTATCATTAGAAAAAATTATTGTTCTGGCCTTGAGCTCGATTCGAACCTTGAATGATTTTTTATATTGTTATTTTGAAAAATCCTTATCAAACCGATAACTCGACGATTCGTAATTGTTAATAAGCCGATAATAAAGCAATATAATGTCAGTATCAGTTGTTTCCGACGAGAACGACGAAGCTCTTCTCAAAAAGCCCAAAATTATTTGTTTTTGATAAAATTTCCTCTGTCGGGGTCTAACTTAAACCCCCGGGCGAGTTCTATTTAATTTAAAAACATGCTTTTGGACGTACGCTAGTATGTTTAAAAATCGAACTTCACGAGTACTTGGTACTCACTCCTTTCTTTATACTCAGTGAGCAAAGCTCACTGAGGATATTCATTTTGTTCGCGTGACTGTACATTGTAACGGCATAAACTAATCGAGATAGATAACTTCCATATTCAGAATTATCAGGGTGAAAAAAATCATTTAGCCATTAGATACACGGATATGAGTACACCACTCACCTGATACTTCTGCTACGAATACGGAAATGACGATGATGTGGTGTGGATGGTAAAGATGTAGTGATTGTGGCGGTGTTCTCGTGGCGCTGCCGGCAACACCAGCTTCTGCTTCGATCTCGTGCGGTGATTGTGGTATGCTCAATCAGTTTCGTTTTCACCTGCTCCTGTTATTTACTGCCTATCTCGATGTAATGTTGGTTGCTTTAATACTTAGCACTGTAGTTGCTGTAATGCCTAGCAATGTATATACCCGCACAAAAGGAACTCTGGGTCAACTAACTTATTAGACAAAATACAATGCGCTGAGTGCAATTTGGTTCACACGTTTATTTGATTAAATGCACAAAGTTAAGGGAGCAGACAAATGTCCGAAATTATCAAACAAGTGCACAATAATTTATTTAGAAGTTCAATTGTTAGCACGCACAGAGCTTTGACACTGACATTTTAGGTATCAGAATAGGTATTATCACACACGGGAGCAACAATACTTGACCCAAAATGAAAACGTAAGAATTTACAAGCGGATTTTCTCGCCAGCAAAGCGTTGGTCTCACAACAGGAAAACTATGGAAAACAAGCGCTACTTAATAAAATTATAATAGCCGAAATCACAAGATGCGAATTTTAGGTTTGTGTTTATAACAATGACAATTCCTTTTTTACAATGATACAAAGGTGGTGGTTTTTTGACAGGTAGCGATCCTACCGGATCCTACCGGATCGCTACTATGTAATTGCGGCGAATTCCATTTGGTGGATTTGCGCGATGGAGGCTGCCACACGTCCATGAGGGTTCCCAGTGGGAAATTTAAAGTTAAATACAATGCATTCATTCTAGGGGATAATTCAATATAATACAATTCAATAATCGAATACAATACAAGAGACGGGTTATATATATAAATTCATAGATATTCGATATAATACAATTCAATAATCGAATAATACAAGATAAGGGTTATATATATAAATTCATCGATATACGTATGTTCAAGGGGGAGATGGGACGGGTGGCAGCCTACGCGGAGTAAACATCCTGGCCCGCCTAGGCGTACTAAGCGCCTAGCGTATCCTGCAGCTCGGTCAGAGCCCGAACTGCTTCTTGAATCAGTATTTTCCCAACTTTTGTTTGTAGGTTGAGGTGCGCAGGCCGGTGGCGATCCATCGTATAGTGCGGTTGGGCACGGTCGGTGTGCGTTGGTTACGGCGAACGCTGGATGTTCTTGCAGCGGGTGGTGGTTGTGGTGGGTGGACGTTCCCACTGCTGCGATGGCGTGGCCTGTGGCGGCGCGATAAATGGCGTTGGCGCCTTGGTGGTTGCTCTACATTCGGGGTTTGGCGGATCCTGGTGTCTCGATGCAAGAACGTATGGTGAGGGAGTTCACAGACGTGGCAGCGCTCGTTGGATGAACATGCGCGTGTGGCGTGTGACAGTGCCAAGCAGTTTGTGCAATAATTGTTTGCCCGTGCGACCAAGGCGCGTTGTTGGGGCTGCATGGCAGCGAACTCGGAGCACATTGATAGTGCATGGGGTCGCATGCATAAACGGCATCATCGGTAGTCGGGCAGTACTTCGGCAGGTTGTTGGCGAGCTGTGGGCACTGTCACCTGTGATGCCAGCGAGCGGCGCGGTGCGGGGACTGGAGGGCATAGCGATCCATCTGAGGAAGATAGGATAAAATAAATTTTAGTCACTCATGATGTTGGAAGTGGAGTGTTGGCAGGGGTTGAGCTTATTTATGTAGATTTTTATGATAGAGGGGGAGTTGGACTGTATTAGGTTCTGACGATGCTACCGAGCTTTGAGGGACTGACTCAGGCTCAGGGGGTGGTAGAAAGCAGAATTTTGTGATGGGCCTGGAGAGTACGCCATTCTGAGTGCGTACGTCGACTACTCGAACATG
>JARSSU010017920.1:0-13910 GCA_029619165.1 Eurosta solidaginis | reverse complement strand
CCTGAAACGGACAACGTGACTCTTCTTCCTGTGGAAGCGTTAAGAAACCAAAAACAGGACAATGTTGTGGTCTAATGGCTATTACTCACATAATCCGAAACAACCCCAACCAATGATTAAACGGCTTCCTATGTGGAAGTGTCTGCATTTGGAATTGAGATAGCTGCGCAGATAATGTCTACAATATGGGTATACATTAAATTCAATGAAGAATAATACCGACAACGTGGAAACAACACTCTACCAAGAGAACTTTTGCTTACGGTTTTCGTCCACGAGACATTGTTGCGAACAATAGAATAGTATTAAACATTTACACGACACAGATAATCTTGGAACCTTTATATCGCAAATTGAATGTTAGTATAGAAATACGGACGTAATGCAGCAGCTTATAATGTTTGAGCAAAGATGACTCTGACAGCTCAGCTAAAGCAAAAATATGATTTGACCGAACCACAACAAGCAGAAAACCAAACCAGTATTATGCAACCGGCGAATGATCCATTGTCAGGTGCATCGTGAAAAATGATCCGCCACCTATCGCTAGTACACAGGATGATTCACGAATATCTTAGAGCATCATCTACAAGGGTTGAGCGTGGTCAATCAACTCACGCCCTCGTGTACTAGTGGCTTAATGAAGGTAGGTAGTTGAGGAGCATTTCTCGGCTCAATGGTTCTCCGTCAGAAAAATCACAACACAGCCTTGTACTATATATATCGTCACGTATTACTCCCTCCACATACGGATAAAATAAAAACTGTGTGTGTGAGTTTACCAACACCTACGATGATTAATGAAAAAAATGTATGAAGACGTCAGGTCGATCAAATTAATAACAGCAATCACGAAGGCCACGGATGTCAGAGGGCGGCAGCCGTCATTATGTGTCAGGAAGAAGGGAAGACATGTAAGATTGCTAATGGCCAAACTTCTGCCATAAAATGTGTGAAAATCACTAACATTCAAAACCAACAGAGTCACCAACCTTGAACAGAACCGAACACAGTCACCGCGATACGTATATATTCACTAAGCCGCGATACCTTCTAGCAATATCATCAATTGAAATCAATGTAATTTGCTCGAAAACCTATTTAAATGACTACTTATGACGAAAATCATGAATTTAAATACATATTCTTTAAGCTTAAAGAACGCCTGACAATTTAGTTTACTCGACCTACAAGTGGCCGCTCAGAGCCTGATCCATTTCAAGGTGGTATCTACCTTTTCGATGCTCAATGGATAAAAAGTCGTAGCTAGTATTGTAGTCGCGATCCATCATCCACGTGCTCACATCTGATCACTTCCGCGATTACAGAACTGCAGAAGCATTTCATCACGCTGGCGTGAATTTGTCTCTGACACGGAAAGTCGCTGGCCGTAGCGTAGAGGACTATTTGTAGATGTGTAATGCACATCTATCCAATGACAAACAGCGCTCTACCGCGTTTCATACACATAGTATTTGCTCTCTGTGTTTTCCACATATCGTATGACAGGCGTTGTAAATAGCAATGCTAGCACCCTTCACTCACATGTCTATCTGGATCGACAGTTGTGATAAAAACGCCATCTATAGTCATATCCACTCGCTATCCTGTATCTAGAATGCAATGTTGCGCTCGTGGAATCGGATATGCTACCATTAGGGGCAGCTGCAGCAAACGTCTCCTTCAATGTTGGCGACAGTCCACTTCTTCGCATCCTTCTGCTCATTCACAAAAGCTTGCGTTTTCCATACTCTCAGTTGAGCAGGAGCTCACACAGCAGTATATTAAGTTTGACTTGTGGATACACGGTGGTATTGGTACATATGTATACAAGGAATCGAGATAGATATAGACTCTCCCTATATCAAATAATACAGGATCACAAACACAAAATTGATTGAGCCATGTCCGCCGTCGTCACGTTAACACGAGTGATAACATTGAGTGAATTTGAGAGGTATCCTGATGAAAACTTTCTGGTCATAGTACGCGCTCATGATGCACATCATCTCAGATCGCCTATTAGTGACCGATATCGCGGACTAGCAACACACGCTCACACTCTTTTCGATATCGAAAATTTCGGCACCGAAATACAAGGCGATAACTTCATTGCCAAGGCGTTAAAGCGATGAAAACTGAAATTGTGCGACGAGTTTGACGTTATGACGCATGAGAATACGAAAGTTAGTAACGATTTGGACAATGGGGCTGGCATCGGCACAGACCAAACGGTCACAAGAAGGTAGTCTTAAATGTTGTGTCAAGCGTGTATTTGGCAGTCGTCTTGACAGATATCATGATGAAATTTTGCACCAGGACGCTCTAACTGACTATTACTATATATGGTGACTAACATTAAAAATTGTAGGAAATTGGACTTCGGCCTTGATGAAGAACACGCGCCACTGTCTTAAAAACAAATTTTTTTAAACTTCATAATTGTTAACAAATATAGTTGAATATATGCGTTACTCGTATAACGTACATAGTAGTAGAGTATCACAAACTGTCGATAGCGTACAGTATGCTATGAGGCAACATAATGCACAACAATTAAAAGAAAATTTCCAATAGAGGCGTTCATTTCAAGAGGCTTATACGCGACCATCATCTCATTAGTGTGTCTAGACATGCTTTTAGATGACATAGAGTGCGGCAACAACAAATTTACCGCAATCCTTTGGAATTTAGGTAACATCATGGATGCATAACCGATCTGTCATACAGACTTACTGTCGCTGTACATTCGAGGCCGCCACAATGCGGTGGAAGAGCGCGCCCTAGTTTGATCAATGAAACAGTCACCGTCTGGCCTTGCCATACGGCCGTTCCACACACAATACCTGAGCAAAACCGATATATCTTACGAAACTTAGGCCACGTACTATATCTGATACTCACTATATATTATTCTGGGTATAAAAAATATGGCCGACGAATCCGAACCATAACCACAGCCCACAACTTATCATGATGATACGAAATATTGATCGGAAAAACTTGTAACAAAAATGACATAATTCGATACCAATCACTGAAAAAGGATGCAAACATGGTAGCTGATGATATGAGTTTGACGCGCAATAATTACTACTGGTTGGCAAAAAACTTTGTAAACAAGGGGTGTGGGACATCACCGTACATCATTATAGTAGAAGTAAAATGAAAAGCTGCCTACAACGGCCCACGTAACAATCAACAGCACCTTGTGACTCGTTGGCAGGAATACTGTTAGCTGTTATTGGATATATAAATGTAAATTATGCAGACACCACGACACAAGATGATTTTCTGGACGTCACCTGAACACTTTGTACGATATCGCGAGACACGCGTTCACATATATCATCTAAGGGACACACTCACGCTTTTAAAACCCTCATTGTAACATTAATACACTTATAATGTGTATATCCATATAGGCGTACAAACACATGCCTAGAGCTCCACCCCATGTTCCCACCCTATGGCGAAATCTCGAAAAGGAGTGGACCTATGCGACCCTATAGTACCTCAATGACCCACACTACCCTCTTTGAAAATGCTCACCGCTAGTACACCTGTTCGTTTGATACAGGATAATCAAGTAAATCAACCTTCTAGAGTCTACCCCTGGCCCACTCGTATGCAGATAGTCTCGAAAGGCCTCCAGTCCACGCTATAGAACTAATGTCCATCGCCCCTCCGTTAAAATAGTCATCAGATAACACCATGTCATTGACTAGCCATATCGTACGAAACATTACTAGATGTCACCCTGGTCCCACCCATATGGCGATATCTCGAAAAGGCGTGCACCTATAGACCTAATGCCCACTCCCTCGTAAAATGCTCAGTATACACCTTTCGTTGATACCCATATCGTAAAAACATTCTAGAGTCACCCCTGGCCTTCCACCCTAATGGCGATATCTCGAAAAGGCCGTTCCACTATAGAACTAATGTCCACTCCCTCTTAAAATGCTCAGTAACACCTTTCCTTTGATACCCATATCGTTACAACATTCTAGAGTCACCCCTGGCCACACCCTAATGGCGATATCTCGAAAAGGCGTCCACCTATAGACCTATGAATTCCTAACTCCTCTTAAAATGCTCTAGTAACACTTTCGTTTGATACCCATTATCAATATTTTAAGTTTCAATATTGATTTTCAATTTCAAAATATTCATGATGGTAAAAAAATATGACACATACATTTAGGCGTTTTAAAAAATATATTTAAAATTTTTATTATAAAATACGTAGTTGCAATTACTACACGTCCACCGATAGAACTAAGGATTACTCCCTTTTATAAATACTCTATATACCACCTTCATTTGATACCCATATCGTACAACACATTCCAGAGTTCACCCCTGGCCCACCCTAATGGCGATATCTCGAAAAGGCGTCTCGCCTATGGACCTAATGCCACACTCCCTCTTAAAATGTCAGTAACACCTTTCGTTTTGATACCCATATCCGTACAACACATTCTAGAGTCACCCTGGCCCACTATGGCGACATTTCGAAAAAGGCGTCCACCTATAGACCTAATGCCCACTCCCTCTTAAACGCTCAGTAACACCTTTCATTTGATTCCCATATCGTACAACTAGAGACACCCCTGTTGCCACCTTATGGCGATATCTCAGAATCGCGCGTCCACCTAGGGAACTAAGGATCACTCCTTTTCAAAATACTCATTAACAGCTTTCATGTTGATACCCATATCGTACAAACATATTCTAGAGTCACCCCTGGTCCACCTTTATGGGGATTTCTCGAAAAGGCGTGTCACCTATAGAACTAAAGCCCATTCCTCTTTTAAAATACTCATTATCACCTTCATTTGATACCCATATACGTACAAAACACATTCTAGAGTCAGCCCTGGTCCACCTTTATGGCGATATCCCTAAATGGCGTCCATCCATAGAACTATGGCCTACTCTCTTTTAAAATACTCTTTAATACCTTCCATTTGATACACATGTCATACAACCACATTCCAGGGTTACCCTAGGTTCATTTTCCCTACATGGTGATTTTCCTTATTTTGTCTCCATAGCTCTCAATTGAGTATGTAATGTTCGGTTACACCCGAACTTAGCCTTCCTTACTTGTTTCTTGTAAGCTCATGACTATGGGCTACGCTGGAAAAATTAGGTACAAATCGGCGGTAATATGTGCACAGCCCAAGAAAACTTCTCAATTCATGTAGGTTCTGTGGTCTTGGCCAATCCTTTACAGCCTCTATTTTTTCGTTCGCAGTGCAGATGCCCTCTGTCGTTACCTTGTGACCCAAATAATTGACTTCCTTTTTAAACAGCGCACACTTTTTGGAACTTAACTTCAGACCAGCGCCAGCTCTTCTCTGTAATACTTCCTCCAAGTTCTTAAGATGTTCATCAAAGTTCTTGCCCAATACGATGATGTCGTCCAGGTACACCAAGCATGTTTTCCAATGTAGTCCTTTCAGTACCTGGTCCATGAGTCTCTCAAAAGTAGCTGGTGCATTACAAAGTCCAAAAGGCATCACTGTAAATTGCCAAAGACCATCACCGACACTGAAGGCTGTTTTCTCTTTATCTTCCTCCTTCACCTCCACTTGCCAGTAGCCGCTTTTCAAGTCCAGCGTGGAAAACCATTTCGTACCAGATAGCGAGTCCAGAGTGTCGTCAATTCTTGGCAATGGGTAGCTATCCTTTTTCGTTACGTCATTCAACTTCCGGTAGTCCACGCAAAACCTCATTTTTCCATCCTTCTTTTTTACAAGTACTACCGGTGAGCTCCATGGACTAGCTGATGGTTCGATGACGCCGCTGTCGCTCATTTCTGAATGATTTGACTCACAACTTCCCGCTTCGCCAGTGGAACACTACGTGGAGCTTGACGGATCGGCCTCGCATCTCCAGTGTCAATTTGATGTTTCACAACGTTGGTGCGGCCTGGTTTAGAATCATCCTGGTCAAATATGTTCGCGTACTTTAGGAGCAGTTGTTTTGCCTTACTCTGATATGCTTCCTCTAGCCCCTGCATCCATGCCGTGATGTCATTTGAAAGATCAGTATTACTAGCTGAAACGTGTTCCTGGAGCTGTTCACAGTTAATAACTACTTCAGCCTCTTGGCATCTTCCCAAAATAGCTCCTTTAGTCAGTTTGAGTGGTGACTTGAACTCATTGAGTACTCTTACCGGAATACGTCCATCTTGTTTTGTCATAGCCAGGGTTTTTCCTACAAGTATGTTTAGTGCTGATTTGTTTGCTGCTTCGACAACCCACAATTTGTTTGTCCCACAATCTCCATCAACCTTTGCCCAGATGACTGCTTCGGATTTTGGTGGTATTTGCTGACTCTCTTCCACCAGCACTCGTTTACTGCTGTAGCCTCTCTCGTAGCCGAAATTAAGTGGTACATCCATGTTTTTATATCGCATCGTCTTGCTTTGCATGTCGATCTTGATGCCCTGGTCGATTAAGAAGTCCACTCCAATTATGATTTCATCAACAATTTCTGCCACTATAAAATTGTGTACTACCGTGACGTTCCCAATTGCGACTTCACATTCTACTTCTCCAATTACCTGGGTGTCCTCTCCCGTGGCTGTACGTAATCTTGCTCCAAGCAATGGTCTTATCTTTTTGTTGACTAAATCCGCTCGAATGATGGAATGAGATGCACCCGTATCTACAGTCAGTAACCGTTCCTTTCCGTCCACATGTCCTCCAACAGTAAGATTGCTCGATCTTCTTCCAATCTGCGAGATAGAGATTATGGGGCATTCAATTGCGGGAGCCAGCTGTCGCCCCTTGCGGCTGACTCGATTTAGTTTAACGATTGAGTGGTCTTGGAGATTTGCTCATCACCTTCTGCTCTGCGTTTACGACCACCCACATTGTTGGAGCTATTGGGACCGCTGCTGCAATGTCGTGCAATATGACCTGGGTTGCCGCACTTGAAACATTTAATAACTCCGGCATTTTTCTGTTGTGATCCCTTCAGTGCTTCCAAAATAGTGTCTACCCAATCTGGTCTTTCCACTTCCACACGATGAGCTTTGTATGCTGGTTTACTCAATAGTGAGGCCGTTTCCTGAGTCAATGCATGTGATACCGTTTCAGCAAATGTCAGCTTTGGGTTTGCGTATGTAGCTCGCTTCGTTTCCACGTCCCGTATGCCATTTATGAAACTCTGGATTTTTACCCTTTCAGTGTATTCCACGGGTGCGTCCGCATTTGCAAGATGAGCCAATCTTTCAATATCTGAAGCAAACTCCTGCAATGTCTCATTTGCTTTTTGGTAGCGGTTTTGCAACTCAATTTGGAATATCTGTTTTCTATGCTCGCTTCCATAACGTCGTTCTACAGCAGCCATCAATGCTTCATAATTGTTCCGCTCTCCTTCGGGAATCGTCTGTAGAATTTCCGCTGCTGGCCCCTTCAATGCCACGAACAGTGCAGCAACTTTATCTTCCGCATTCCAGTTGTTCACTGCTGCGGTCTTCTCAAACTGTAGCTTAAAGACCTGGAAAGGAACAGAACCGTCAAAGGATGGTGTTTTTACCTTTGTATTGCTTGCTGAAACAGCTGGGCGGTTTAATTGCAACTCTTGTATACGACCTCTCAAAGCATCCACCTCGGCTTCGATTTTTTCCTCAAACTGCGTTATTTTCTCGTCCATACGTGCTTCGAGTTTTGATGATATACGCGCCTCTTGCGCTTCGAGTTGTACTGTTATGCGTGCCTCTTGTTCTTTCAGTTGTGTCTCCATCTTTGATGTAATCTGTGTCGACATTTCTGCATACGCGTTTCTTGTGCTTCAATCTTGGATGTTATGCGTGTCTCCTGCGATTCCAGCTGAGATGACATGTTGGTGGATATTTGCGATGACATTTCTGTTATACGTGCCTCTTGCGCTTCCAGTTGGGATGCCAATTGCGACGACATTGATGCTACTGTCGATGTTTGTGCAGATATTGCAGCCAATATCATGTTCAAGTCTGTGCTGGTAACCGTCTGCGATGTTTCGTTTTTCTCTTCAATTTTTGTTGTTGTTTCGTCCCCATCAGGATAAAAGACAAACTCGTCCACATCAATTCCTTGCGACTCCATTGCCTCTCGTAGCCGTGCTTGAAGTTTCGATCTTATTGCCGGTTGTATTTAATCCACGGTTCTCCAACTCCTTTTTCAGTTGCTGGATCTTCAATTCACTGAACTTTGCCATGTCCAAGTTGTATTCCCAATCTTCAGAATTTATTCAACAATTCCTCTTCTGACACCAATTGTAACGAATTTTCTGCAAATCCTCTTATTTGCAATCCTCTGCTAAGTTCGAATCACTAAACTGTTGAATAAATAACTCCAATATTGAATAATGGAAAAATGGCCTTTATTAAAGTACTTCACAATAACACTTATACTTTGCTACTCGCTGGCTTAATAACCAAACTGATTGATAACTCAAATGAAACTCTACTATTGGCCGCCAGATCACGTGCTTAATCAAACTGATTGATAGCTCAACTCAAACTGAATTACAGCGCCTCTATATCTGTCGCCTTTTATACTCTTTGGTTTCCTCGTTCGCCTTTTTCTAGAATCTACTAACATTGTCCATGAGCTCTCAAACTTCTCAGCTATAACTAAAATTGCACAATTTTATACATCTTTTAGGCGCTTCCAGAATCTACTAGTCCAGTAGCTCTCAAACTTCTCAGATATATGCATGTGTTAGTACATTGACTCTCCGCTGCTCGTATTCGTATATGGTACATATGTGTAGAGGCAATTATTTATTCGTTTATGTAGATACCATGGTTCAATTATGTACAGGTTGGCTCATCTCATCAGCTGATTTTATTTATGTCATTGCATGGTCGAAGGGATTGTCAAAAGGAGATGGCAAACTCAAAATGAAACCAACACATTGGCAACATTTTACTTACACATACAAAAACTGCTAAGTTTCATGTTTCCATCCCATACCATTCGCACCAACACCAATACACAGATTTTGACAATTTGAACAGACATATTTTGTTGCTTTACATATGAGCAACCTGTATATACTTGAACCATGGTAGATACATAAAGATTGAATTATTGATGTGAATGTTTGTAGTTTACAGTCTCTCGCGCACACATAGGGGTATAAGTAAATGCATCTGCGTGTGACATCTCTCGGCTGCCTTATATATGTGTATACATGATTTGATTATTGACGTAAATATCGCTTAGCATCGCCTTAGTGATGGTATAGCTTAGTGATGCTAATATCCGTGACAATATGTATGAGAAGGAAACAATTCGTTTCTCTTTCTAACACACTGCCGTTTGACACTTCGGTCAGTGTCAAATTATTGTGGAAACTCAGTGGAACATGCGTTTGACACTGAACGAAGTGTCAAAATTGTCGGGGTTGCTGTCGTGGAAAACGACACAGAGAAGCAAAAAAATGTTAGAGTTAAGAAAAAATATCATACTTCGCCCGTGAAGAAGCTAGGACGGCTAGCGAAATGTAGGGGCCGTAACAGTGGAATAATCACCATCTTTTTATTGCCTACTGGAACCCACAATAGGTCAAATAGCCTAAAAACAAATATTAAAATTGACCGGAATAACCCAAATACAGGAGCGGAATATCAGATATGGGTTGCTGTGAAGGTAAATTTTTTGAACGATTTTAGTATAAAAATGTAGTGCACCTATATGGGTCCTAGAGAAAATTATACAAAAGTCTTGAATTGGGGTATCTGAGGACGCGTAGATATTCTAGTATTAAGAATACAAACACGGGTGCTAAGTTTTTCTACCCGTTCAAAGGTTCTCCGCCAAAAACAGTTTGAAAACCGATGTCGACTGCAATAACCCGTCCAAAAATGTGGAAAGAGAAATGAAAAGACGTGTTTTGTCCCGTTATCAATAGTCCAAAGGCGAAATACTATTCGAATTATTGGAAGCGTGGCAAAAACGAGTATTTTAATACCTCCCCCGACGGTTTTGGTCGTGTTTTAGCAATCGTCCCCGGTAATTAAGTATCACAGTTTGTTAAATAAAATTGTCCAAAACATATGGATTTTAAATAGAGATGTAATTAAGTGCTCGTTTTAAAGTAAATAAAGATATTTCTTTGTAATTTTTACGATAAAAATTTTACGCGGTTTTCGTTGCCAGCTACTACACTTTTCTTGGATCTAAGAAGTACAACAGTGCCAAATAGCATCCACAAAACAAACGAACAAGAACAAGCATTTTATTAGGTGAGCGTGGCTGTGTATATGTGTGCTGCTACATATCTACTTGTATCCTATACTCATGGTTCAACTATATACAGGTTGGCTCAACTGTAAAGCAACAAAATATGTCTGTTCATATTGTCAAAATCTGTGTATTGGTGTTGGCATGATACAAAAAAGACGTATTTGGGGATTTTTGAAGTTTCATAATGTTTGTTGTTTTGCCAGAAGCGTTGCCCTACCGTTACTGTTTAGGCGAAATTGTGGTTTTTCGTGATGGAAATTTCCTTTAGGATGAAAACGCAATGGTCATCTGAGACAATAATAATGTACTTTAGCACGATTTATGTGTATATATATCGATTGAGAATAAAGTAAAACATGCAATTTTATTGAAAAAATAGTGGGTAATGACTCATACATTGGTTAATGACTCATATATTTATGGCAGCTTGACCCGTAGACAAAAAAAGTACACGAAAATCCTGGTGTTTCTAGCAAGGCCCTATTATCATGTCCCTAAAGTAAATATTTCTGAAAGCATATTGATAAAAAGTGTACCTCCAAAGTCGGCACATCTATGTCAATGCTAAAAGGGCACATAATGTGTATAGGCGGGCCTGCCCCAAGGTGACCGCTGATACAACTGGCAAAAACACTCTCATAACTAGTTGCTAACCTGCAGAGCTACAGGGTAATATTCTCCTTAAAATGGTTTGAAAATTCTCTCCTAAAGAGAAACGCTTGAGTTATACAATTAATAAAAAATAAAAAATGTGGACTTTTAGCCAATTTATCAAGAAATTGCGGTGTCGGTTTATAGAGACCTCCTTTGAGCAAGCAATTGACAAACGTGTATGTTTTGTCAAAATGTTCTGAGCAAACGTCCGGACACTTAAGAAGGCTATATTCACTTCCTTTGCATAATTCGATCCATGTTTCTTCCACCAAAACAATTTTCAGGAGCTCGAAAAACTTATTAAAAACCTTCATTTCTGGGCTGATATTTTGTATTGAAATGTTTCCAAGGATCATTTTTTTCTTTTTTATTTAAAATAACTATGAAAGTAATTTAGTCGCCTTCGGTAAAATGAAATCCATCAAGATTAGAAAAATTCGTGACATTTTTCAATCTGGTAGCTTGTTTTTTGTGATATTGTCATTGTCCCTGCAAACGTCAAGTGGCTAATGTCACACTAAATGGAACTACCTCCTTTTTTTGTATCATGGTGTTGGTGCGAATGGTATGGAATGGAAACATAAAACTTAGCAGTTTTTGTATGTGTAAGTAAAATGTTGCCAATGTGTTGGTTTCATTTTGAGTTTGCCATCTCCTTTTGACAATCCCTTCGACCATGCAATGACAAATAAAATCAGCTGATGAGATGAGCCAACCTGTACATAATTGAACCATGCCTATACTATGCACCAGGTGAAGTAAATAAAGACAGAAGATGTACGCTATCTGAAACGGTAGTGATGTATTTTCAACAGGCAGAAGAGGGTAAAATTCTCACCCGTTTTGAAAAAATAGGAGTAGAAAAATAAATACCTTGCTACGAAAGCCATTACAGAAACTGTTTTTTTTCAGCATATCAGTGCTACTAAAGCCAATGCAGAAAGGATACACAGGACCAGTGCGAGTTTACATTACTTTTGGCATCGAATAAAAAACAAACCAAACAAGATAAGTCACTTAAACAGTGATGAGCGGTAAAATTCAATGAATGCGTCTAAAGTAAACTGACCTCAACTTCAACTGCAGTTGAAACGTTCATCGAAAAACCGGACATAATAGGGAGAGGTGTTATCCATCATTTAGTTGAACTGTAGTAACTTGCGCACTTAAATGTCTCCGCAATGGTGCGGCATTTGAGGTCGGCAAAATCTATAAAAGAACATAAAATAATAATATTTGGATATACATACATATGAATGTACATATAATACCTTTCTCCATCCACTCGCTCTTCTTTGAGGTGTACCGTGGTCATTTACTTTTTCCGCAATTTTGGCCCATTGCTCATATACCGGTGCTCCTCTGGCTAGATCCACATTGCTTCCAGCTTATGAACAAGCACGAGGAATTGGGCGCTTGTGTTCTTTTTTGAATCTTCTAATATAAAATACAATTTTTTTTATACAATAATAACTAGTTTATTAATAATACTCACTTTTTGTTTGTGCCGCTCATTTTCAACCAAAACAATAGGTGAATACCTGTTGTTTGTTTTTGTCTAGAACCAGAAGATGCTGATCCGATCGAGCCGGATTCATATATTCTATATTACAATCCATAACTGTAACATTCCTCTTATCTCACTTACTTATTTACTTAATTGGCGCTTAACCGTTTCAAGGGTTATGGCCATCCAACAAGGCGCGTTAGTCGCTTCTTCCCTCTGCCAACCGGCGCCGGTTTGGTCCTCTAACTTCCCTACAAGAAACGCTGATAGTCTTACTAATACACTCGCACTTGTAATTGACAATGCTGATCCTGCGATGACGTAAACATTAGGGGGACTCATGTAACCGTATAAATGCCTTATAAAGTGTGTAAACGTATAAATTTATCTAGTTTACGCACGAGCTGTCAAATTTTGTATGAAAAATCATTTACACAATTTGTATAAATTTACGCGCACATTTCATTGTGTAAACGCGGTAAACTCAAAGGAATGCAACCTTGCAGACATTACAGCAGGCATTTTCATCAGAAATCTCCAACATCAGCAAGTAATTTAAAAGAATATCTTAGTAAAGACGTTTTAGTTTTGATTTTTCACTTAATCTTGGTATTTTTTATTTGTATAACAATCAAAAAAATTTTTTTGGAAATAATACAGCTCAAAACAATCAAGTTTATCAAGAGTATTACTAGGTGCGTTCATATAACCGCGTGTGTAAATGGATATAATTTTACACCTTATAAGTTTATATGCTATCATGAGTCCCCTTATTGATACTCAAATTTATGTATGTTCCTTTGTTCGCTCACGCATGTCCGCATATAACCAACGACAGCCTATATCCATGAAAAAGGACTCAAACTGGGAAAGCTTCGGACACCTGGTACAGAACAAAAGAACATACAGCAGATACCAATATGCATGTGAGACAGATACATAATTCTCAACGGAATTTTATGTATGCGAGAACAGTTTATCCGATTTAATATGTTGTCACTACTGACTGTCATATGGCAATCAAATGATTATCACGGTTGTTTTGTTATTTTTTAAATTCCGCCATTTTCAACCGACGAAAACCATATAAAAAATAAGTTTAAGAAATGAAAAAGAGAACATTTCAAAGCTCCATGCTAAAAGAAAAAAAATCGAAAATAATATTACAAAATACCAAAGCTGTCGGAACGTATGGGGCGCACTCGAAAAATTGATACGCGAAAATAATAGTGGTTAGTGGTGATTCATTTTAAATGTGTTTCCGCGTGAGGAAAGCGCTCTTATGTTGTTTTGTTATTTCTGAATTTAAATTGAACATTCTGACTCGAATTCTTATAAAACTATTTATTTTAAACAAATAAGAAACACGTATTCTTTTATACTTACAAAATTAAAAACGTATTGAAATAAAGTAAATAAAAAGCAAAAAGCATTGTTTCATTTTTGGCGGAATATAACAATGGTTATTTATGATAGTATAACAGTCAAACTGATAC
>JARSSU010017919.1:0-13113 GCA_029619165.1 Eurosta solidaginis | reverse complement strand
TATTACATAAAACAATAAATAACAAAAACATTAATTACGCGCGTAAACCAAACAACACGCCCAAAATAAATTTTCACTATAACAAAATACCCAATTAAAAAAGAACAACAAACCGATGTTGTTTACGAAATAACTTGCAATGGTAACGAAAATGAAAAATGTAACAAATGTTACATCGGTACAACGAAACGGCAACTAGGTATAATAATTAATGAACATAAGAAAGATGCAGAAAACAAAAAAACGTAGACCGGCTAGCACAACACCTAACAAAGAGCAATCACGTAGCGGATTTCTCAAATGTTAAAATTTTAGACATTGAGCGGAGAGAGAAAACGAGGCTGACGCTGGAAAGTTACGCATTCAACAACAATTACAAACGCGATGAACTTCAAAGAAGATTTTGACAATATAAAACAGCGTCTACTCAACTGTTGTACAGAGATGTAAGAGAATGTTAAAAAAAAACAAATGTCATTTAATGTGTGATAATGTTGTGCAACAAATTGTATTAGTACTTGAACCAAATAATTATTAATGTTAATATTAATGTAAGTAACAAAATAAGTGTTAAATGATGGTCAGTTTCATGTTCATTGTTAGATAATCTAATATATAATGCTTAATGTATTTAATTTTATATACTTAACATTAAATAGATCCCCAAAGAAGAAGACGTAAGGTAAACGTCGAAACGCGTCGGGAACAAACAATATACCCTGTTTCAGTTTGTGGCCACAAATTCTCATTTAGCAAACCAATCATTATAAATTGGCCCAAACAACATAATAAAAAACTAAACTAAACTAAACTAAAGTAAACTAAACTAAACTAAACGATACTAAACTAAAATAAATTAAAATAAGCTAAACTAAACTAAACTAAACTAAACTAAACTAGACTAAACTAAACTAAAACTAAACTAAACCTAAACTAAACTAAACTAAACTAAACTAAACAAAAAACAAAACAAAACAAAAAGAAACGAAACAAAACGAAACGAAACTAAACAAAACAAAACAAAACAGAACAAAACAAAAAAAAACAAATCAAATCAAAACAAAACAAAACACAACAAAACAAATAAAACAAAACATAACAAAACAAAACAAAACTAAACTATACTACACTAAACTAAACTAAACTACACTGAACTAAACTAAACTAAACTAACCTAAACTAAACTAAAGTAAACTAAACTAAACTAAACTAAACTAATCTAAACTAAACTAAACTAAAGTAAACAACTAAACTAAACTAACAAAACTAAACTAAACTAAACTAAACTGAACTAAAACTAAACTATATAAACTAAACTAAACTATACTAAACTAAACTAAACTAAAGTAAACAAACTAAACTAACTAAAACTAAACTAAACTAAACTAAACTAAACTAACTAAACAAACTAAATAAACTAAACTAAACTAAACAAAACTAAACTAAACTATACTAAACTAAACTAAACTAAAGTAAACTAAACTAAACTAAACTAAAGTAACTAACTAAACTAAACTAAACTAATCTAAACTAAACTAAACTAAAGTAAACTAAACTAAACTAAACTAAACAATACTAAACTAAACTAAACTAAACTGAACTAAACTAAACTATATTAAACTAAACTAAACTATACTAAACTAAACTAAACTAAAGTAAACTAAACTAAACTAAACTAAACTAAACTAAACTAAACTAAACTAAACTAAACTAAACTAAACTAAACTAAACTAAACTAAACTAAACTAAACTAAACTAAACTAAACTAAACTAAACTAACTAAACTAAACTAAACTAAACTAACTAAACTAAACTAAACATAAACTAAACTAACTAAACTAAACTAAACTAAACTAAACCAAACCAAACCAAACCAAACTAACTAAACTAAAACTAAGCTAAACTAAACTAAACTCGCCATCGCCAACGCGTAGAGGTCCATGAATCTTTCGAAGAACTTTTCTCTCGAACATTCCCAAAGCCGCTTCGTCTGCTGTTGTCATGGTCCATGCTTCTGCCCCATATAGCAGGACGGGTACGATAAGTGACTTGTAGAGTATGATTTTCGTTCGCCGAGAGAGGAATTTACTTTTCAATTGCCTACCTAGTCCAAAGTAGCATTTATTGGCAGGATTGATTATTCGCTGGATTTCAGTGCTGATGTTGTTGCTATTGTTGTTGCTGGTTCCCAAATAAACGAAGTCTTTTACTATTTCGAAATTATGGCTGCAAACAGTAGCGTGGTTGCCAAGGCGCGTATGTGCTGGCTCTTGCTCGATGACAGCAGGTACTTCGTTTTGTCCTCATTCACCATCAAACCTATCTTTACCGCTTCTTTTTCCAGTTTGGAATAATCAGAGCTAACAATGCGGGTGTTTAGGCAGATGATATTAATGTCATCAGCATATGCCAGTAATTGCACGCTTTTATAGTATATTGTTCCAGTGCGGTTAAGTTCTGCAGCTAGTATAATTTTCTCCAGCATCAAATTAAAGAAATCGCACGATAGAGGGTCACCCTGTCTGAAACCTCGTTTAGTTTCGAACGGCTCGGAGAGGTCCTTCCCATTCTGACTGAGCTGATGGTGTTGCTCAACGTCATTTTGCACAGCCGTATAAGTTTTGCGGGGAAACCAAATTCAGACATAGCGGCATATAGGCAGCTGTTTTTTGTGCTGTCGAAGGCGGCTTTAAAGTCGACGAAAAGGTGATGTGTGTCGATTCTTTTTCACGGGTTTTTTCCAAGATTTGGCGCATTGTGAAAATCTGGTCGATGGTAGATTTACCAGTTCTGAAGCCGGACTGATAAGGTCCAATCAGCCGGTTCACGGTGGGCTTCACTCTTTCGCCCAATACACTTGAAAGGACCTTATATGCGATATTGAGAAGGCTGATTCTACGATAGTTGGTGCATTTTGCAGTATCCCCCTTCTTGTGGACTGGGAAAAGATCACTTAGATTCCAACCGTCGGGCATGCACTCTTCCGCCCATATTTTGCTAAGAAGCTGCTGCATGCGTCTTACCAACTCCTCGCCGCCGTACTTGAATAGCTCCGCAGGCAATCCATCAGCGCCCGCGGCCTTGTTGTTTTTCAATCTGGTTATAGCTATTCTAACTTCGTCATAATCGGGCAGGGGGACATATATTCCATCATCATCGATTGCGGGATCGGGTTCTCTCATCTCTGCGCGTTGAATTGTTGGCTCCATTTAGGAGAACAGAGAAGTGTTCCCTCCATAACCTAAGCACTCTCTGGACATCAGTTACAAGGTCGCCGCTTTCGTTCCTACAGGAGTTTGCACCGGTCTTAAAACCTTCCGCCTGTCGCCGTATTTTTTGGTAAAATTTTCGGGCGTTATTCCTGGTGGCTAGCAGCTCAAGCTCCTCGCACTCACGCCTTTGTGCTTCTGCTTTTTTTTTCCTGAAAAGGCGACTCGCTTCCTTTTTCAACTCACGATAGCGTTCACACAATCCTCTTGTCGCACTCGCTTTTAACGTAGCCCTGTACGCAGCATCTTTTCTTTCGGTTGCAACGCGGCATTCTTCATCGTACGAGTTGTTTTTTCGTGGCCGCCGGTAACCAATTTTTTCCTCGGCGGCAGACCGAAATGCTTTGGAGATATGCTTCCACTGCTCCTGTATTCCTTCAGGTTGAGTTGTGCTCTCAGAGATCAGGTGTGAGAGTCGAGTTGCGAAATCATTGTCAGTCTGTTGTGATTGAAGATTTTCGATGTCTAGCTTTCCTTGCGTATTTTGTTCCTTGGTTTTAGCCGCGTTGAGGCGGATGCGTATTTTGGCTGTCCTCGGATCGTGCGCACATCTAAAACACTGGAGGCATGCCGTCCGTCTATCACAACGTGATCGATCTGATTGCGAGTATTTCGATCAGGAGACAGCCATGTCGCTTGATGTATCTTTTATGCATGAACCTCGTTCTGGATATGACCATGTGTGTAGGCTGAACTTTCCGACTGTAGGGCCAAAAACACCTTCTTTGCCCACCCTGGCGTTAAAGTCACCAAGCACGACTTTTATATCGTGACGAGGGTAGCGCTCGTATGTGCGTTCTAATTTTTCATAAAAAGTGTCTTTCACCTCATCGTCTTTCTCCTCTGTCGGCGCATGGGCGCAGATGAATGATATATTAAATAATTTTTCTTTATTCGGATAGCGGCGAGACGTTCGTCCACAGGTGTGAACGCCAGAACTGGCGACAAAGTCTCTCTCCCACCACGAATCCGACGCCCGAAACTGCGCTTATTCGTATGGCCACTCCAAAAACCTGATTATTTAGTAAATAATACACCTACAATATGAAATTGAAATTGTGAGCTGATATTGTGACTCTTGATAAAATTTGATTTGAAAACATTTTTTGAAAATGGCGTAGCACCGCCCACTTGTGCTAAAATCAATTTAACAAATATTATTAACCATAAATCAAAACCGTTAAACCTATTGTAACGAAATTTTACTGCAATCCTCTTATTTGCAACCTTCTGCTAAGTTCGAATCACTAAATTGTTGAATAAATAACTCCACTCTTCAATAATGCAAAATGGCCTTTATTAAAGTACTCACAATAACCATTATATTTCGCTTACTGATAACTTGCTTAACTCAACTGATTGATAGCCTTAATCGAAACTGACTTTTTGCGCTCTACTGTCGCGCCTTTTATACTTTTTGATTTCTCGTTACATACTTCTAGGCTTTTCCATTCCAGAACTTACTACTTAGTTAGCAGCTACAAAATCACCAGCCACAAACTACGCTTATAACTTCTCATGTGAGGTAATTCTTGCACAAATTATTGCCCTCTCTTGTCAGCACATCAGATAAGATATATGCATGTGTTTGTGCGTTGCTTCTCTGCTGCGTGTACGTACATATGTGTAGACATAATGATTGAATTATTGATGTGCATCAAGTCACTGCTTAGCATCGGCTTAGAGACGATAGCATCGCTCAGTGCTGCTAACATTTGTTACACTATTATAGGAAAATTCAGAAGAGAGCTTGCCGTTACTACAAGGAATGCTTCGAAGAAAAACTAACGAATCGTTAGGGACCACGCGCACTTTTATATAAAAGATTTGAAAGAAAAATTTGTAAGAAAGAGCCTTTATATCAAGTAGAATTATAACAAGAAATAGGAAAAAGAGTTGTAGACGAATTTAATAAGCTATACCTTTTCAAAAAGAGCTTAATATCCAGTGGCGTCCCAATAGGGTGGCAGGGCTGGCAAAATGCCCACAGGCCCTCCACCCAAGAGGGCCCCGGGCCAGGAGATCGGGACTTCAAAAATACTTTTTTACATGAGTATTTTATTTTAGGGAAAGTCTATTTTTGTGAAGCAACTAAAGGCCATAATACAGTTTCAAGTTAATGTTAAGCATTTCAACCAACTAAACAAAATGTTGATTCATTTTTAGAGATGTATACGATACGCGTGAGATGGGTTTATGGATATGCAAAATTTTTTTGGAAACAATACAACACATTTATAATTTTTGGGCTTAGTGTCAAAAGATGGAATATATATGTATATCTAATAAATAAACATTATGTTAAATTGCAAATAAATAAATAAATAAATGAAAGGCGCGATACATCTGAAGAGATTTTAGCCGAGTTTCTCTTCCAATTTGCGTCGTGCTCCTTTTAGTTTTCCCTAGAAATTAGCGGGATGGGACCTACTGTATGCCAAATCTGAACGGTATCTGCAAGGCAAATGATTTTACACTGAGAAGCTTTCCATGCAAGAATGGGAGTGCTTGCCCAAGCACTGCCAGGGAACATCGATTAGAAAAATTTTCTTATAATGAAAAAACTTGTTTCTAAAATTTTGATGTTGCTTTTCCCGGGCGTGAATCCGTGCAAATCAGATGAAAAAAAATATAAAGCTTTTTCACTTAAAGAGAAGATCGAAACTACAATTTTGTTATGTTATTGGTTTTCATTTCTGAGGTCGTACTTACTCTAAAGCACTCCCCCACATTTCTAAGGGCCTCTAAAGCAGGGACCGGAATTATTATTCCTTATTTAATAAATTCCTTGGAAACTATTAATTTTGACTTTTAATATATTTGGTGTCAAGATAAAAATTTTTTTCCATTTTTATTACCTGATTCCGATAGAATTGCTAACCTCGACTTTTAAAATAAAATTCCGGGAAATAAAGTTTAAATCCGGACGTGTGATTTTTGTATGGCCAAAATAACAGTCCGCCTGATACAAAGAAACGGCCTTGTCCCGAATAATGTTTTTTTTTAAAATGTCGGGATAAGCCGTTTTCTGTTGTTGTATCAAGCCGACTTTTATTTTGGCATTAAAAAATAAAAGTACCGATTTAACTTTTTATTCCGGATTTTTATTTTTAAAAGTCCGAGTTTAAACTATTCCAATCGTGTGACTCAAAAAATAAAAAATACAGATTTTAGTTTTATTGTGGACTTCTTTTATGGAAAAAGTTCGGAAAAAAAGGATACATGATTCGACATGGCTATGGCTATAGTGGATCCTGAGAAATTTTGTTGACCTGGACTTTTTCTTCTCCGAAAAAAAAATATTATTTTCCGTCCCTGCTCTAAGCATCTTCAGTCCTAAGGCCGCCGATCTTCCAAGTGACCTTTAAAACGTTGTTGAGAAGCAATGTGCAACATAAGGGAAAATAACTCAGTGGTCGGAAATGAACCAGGTAACCCTGGAATGTGTTTGTATGACATGTGTAATAAAATGAAAGGAATTAAGATATTTTTTAAAAGGAGTGGGCCATAGTTCTATAGGTGGACGCATTTCGATATCGCCATAAAGTGGATCAGGGTTGCTCTAGTGAATGAGTTGAACGATATGGGTAATCAATGAGAGGTGGTAATGAGTACTGGTGCAAAGGAGTGATTCCGTAGTGTCCATAGGGACGCCGTGTTTCGCCGTTTCGAGATATACGCAGAGTCAAAGGCGACCAGGGTGACTCAGAATGCGCGTTGTGCGATAGGGTATGCAAATGAAAGGTAGATGAGTATTTAAAAACGGAGAGTGTCCCTAGTTCCAAGGTGGACGCCTTCGAGATATCGCCATAAAGGTAGACAGGGCGACATCTAGAACTTCGATTGTACATAGGGTTATCAAAAGAAATGTGTTAAAAAAGTATTTTAAAAGGGGGTGGGCCCTAGTTCTATAGGTGGACGCCTTTTCGAGATAACGCCAGTAAAGGTGGACCAGGGGTGACTCTAGAATTGTGTTGTACGATATGGTATCAAATGAAGGGGTTAATGAGTATTTTAAAATGGAGTGGCTCCCTAGTTCTATGGGTGAACCCTTTTCGAGATATCGCCACATAAAGGTGGACCAGGGGTGGCTCTAGAAGCGTTTTGTACGATATGGGTATTCAAAACAAAAGTGTTAATAAGTATTTTAAAAGGGGTGGGCCTTAGTTTTCTATAGGTGGAGTACGCCTTTTCGGGATATCGCCATAAAGGTGACAAGGGGTGACTCTAGAATGTGTTTGTACGATTATGGTATCAAATTAAAGGTATTAATGAGGGTTTTAAAGGGAGTGTGCTAGTTATATAGGTGGCGCCTTTTCGAGATATCGCCATAAAGTGACCAGGGTGACTCTAGAATTTTTTTGTACGAATGGGTATCAAATGAAAAGTGTTAATAGAAATTAAAAATGAGTGGCTTAGTTCTATAGTGAAACGCCTTTCGATATATCGCCATCAAAAAGTGGACCAGGGGTGGCCAGAACACAAATCAAAATTAAAGGTATTAAGAGTATTTACAAAGAGCTTGTGCCCTTAGTTCATAGGTGGACGCCTATTCGGATATAGCCATAAAGGTGGACCGGGGTCACTCTAGAATTGTTTGTAAAGATAGATCGTATCAAATAAAGGTATAATGAGTATTTTAAAGGAGTGGGTTAGTTCTATAGGTCGCCATTCGAGATAATCGCCATAAAGGTGGACCAGGGGTGACTCAGAATCCTTTTGTACATACGAGAGGTATTATGAGTACTTTTAAAAGGGAGTGTGGCTTAGTTCTATAGGTGACGCCTGCTCGAGATATCGGCATAAAGGTGGCCCAGGGAGGACTCTAGAATTGTTTGTACGATCTGGGTATCAAATGAACGGGTGTAATCGTATTTTAAAAGTGTGTGTAGTGATCCTAGTTCCATAGTGAGCGCCGTTCGAGCGTGAGGTGCGCCATAAAGGTGGACCAGGGTGACCTAGAATTTGTTTGTACGATGTGGTACTCAAATGAACGGGTTGCAATGAGTATTTAAAGGGAGTGATCCTTAGTTCCTTAGTGAGACGCCGTTTCGAGAGAGCGCCATGTCGAAGTGTGTGAGTGGCGAGTGTGACACACTAGATGTGTTTTCTGTTCAGACGATACTAGGGTATCAAATATAGTAGTATTACGAGGCACATTTCTCTAAAAGGGTAGTGCGTACAGGTGAGTTCGCATAATGGTCCGGTATCTTGAGCGTTTTCCATGATATATCGACGCTAAAATGTGACCACAGGGTGCCCCAGACCATCATCTGTGGTGGCGTGCGCTGCTACAGCTTTATTTATAGTATATATACCACGTAACAGTATTCCTGCCATGAACTCTTCAGGGTTTTTATTGCGCCTGCAGAAACTTTTTCATGTGCATTCTACTTAATAGTAGGTGTCACACACCATTGTTACAAAGTTTTTCTTCTAAATTTATATTCTTGCGTCAATAAACTTATCCGAATACCAGTTTGCATCTCTTTTTTTCGTATTTGGTATAGAATTATGGCATTTTTTTAGTTTTTCGCAAATTTTCTCGAGTATACGAAAAATTGGGCGTGATCATAGTCCGATTTCGGCCTTTTTTACTCACCAATACAAAGTGAGTCTCAGATAAGTACGTGAACTGCGTTTAATAAAGATATATCGATTTGCTCAGTATGCGTGTTAACGCGCGAGCGACGACAGATGCGGTGTCGACTGTGTATAAAACCTGAGGCGTGGCGTCTAGCGATTTCGCCCTTTTTTCACAGAAATAAGTTATCGTCCAGAATCTAGGCCCTGAGCCAATTTAACACGATTGGTACATTGTTTGTTCGACTTATGGCATTAACAGTAACCTAGACAAATTGAATGAGAAAAGGGCGGATGCCCCGTCCATTTTGAATTTTCGTGTTTATTTTTGCATTTTGTTGCACCATATGCATACTGGGAGTTGAATGTTGTGGAACATAATCGTACTTATATACTGCAAAGATATAGCGTGTAAATTTATCTTTAAAACATTTTTTTAAAAGTGGCGCTACGGGTATACAGATGTAGCGTCAGCACGCACTGTGACTAATTTGTGTTATTAAGCGTGACTATAGATAAGAGGATGTATACGTCAATTCATATTATCATCATGATATCTTCGACGACTGCCAAATTGACGCTTGCAAAACCTTTTAAATTACCTCTCTTTAAACAGTGGCGTGCCCACGCGCCCCTTGTCCAAATTTTACTAATTTTTTATGTCTGCGTCATAAGTGTCAACTCACCGTGACTAAGTTTCGTCGCTTTATTGGTCTTTGGTATGACATTATCGCACTTTTTCGTGAGTTTCGAATTTTCGAACTATCGAAAAGTGGGCGTGGTTAGAGTCCGCTATGTCCATTTTCAAATGAGCGATCTGTGAGATGAGTGCTCGAGACCTACATACCAAATTTCAGTCAAGATACCCTCAATCGACTCATGTTATCGAGTGAACGGACGGACGGACGGAAGCGTGACAGTGTGCTCTCAGATCAATTTGTTTTTCGCATCCGTAGATGATATTGGCGATATATGGAAAGTCTATATCTATCGTCGATCCTTTATACGTGCGCACCAACCGTTATCCATCAAAGCTAGATACTACGGTGATACTCTGTGAGTGCTCTGCTCAACTGAGTATACAAAACTGTGCAGCGAATAGTGTAGCAGAAAAATGGTCAGTGCACCCCTGAATCTATTTCTTAAACGTAGCATAGGAGTGCTAAAACGCACAGTCGAGATATATAAAGAAAGACATATCGTGTAATCTTTGCCAGACTGACAACTCTTACTGTTTCGTGACCCACTTTCAGAGACGAAATAGTAAAAGCGTCACGTATTAGTAGACCGTTGCGATTGTGTTATTACTAATAGAAAATGCAGTGTGTTGATCTTGCAGCTTTCCTGAGTATGGACGCTGTGCGATTACTGATATTTCTTTCAACTCATGTGAACTACGCTAGTGCTGACGATCATTTTCAAAACTAAAATTGATAAAAACCTACGTGAGTTGTAAAAACTCTAAGATACAAGACTGGTTATGTAACTAGGCTATTTTCTCTATCGTAAAATTCTATAGCCCAATCTTAAAACTTTGATAATGTTATAGACACTTTTGCGGCACAGAACTGTGGAAAAGAGAATTTTTCTTATATCATCTAATTGAATTAAATTGTTATATTAATCCTGTAAATAGTGGGCTTATACAACTTATGTTATGTAGAAATTATTTAGATCTGAATTCAACTTTAGCATTGAAGCTCACGTGTGTGAGCAGATAGATGTTCGTTACGTAAACGAACTTAGACACCCTTACTTGTTTTTATACCTGAAATGTCGACGCAACGATAGCAGAAATTAACGGTATATATTGTCAGTTGCCATGCCCCTCCGAGCATGACCATCGCCGAGTTCGAAGACATGATATACGGATCACCATGACGCGCGATGTAACACACCGTCGGCTTTTAGTGTGTGGAGGCCTCAATGACATGTCATCTGTGTGGGAGTAGACAAATCAACGACGAGGTAGAGTCTCTTCTCGCAAGCCTTACTTCTTTGAGGCTAGCACTTTCAAAGACCAGGATATATACCTTCGATACAGGTACCGAGACGATCCATTATAGTATCTCACCTTCGCTAGCAGCGAATAGCAAGACGAGCAAAATAGTCCATAAGCAACGTCTACAAGTAGAGATATACGCCGCTAATAAACACCGCCGCCGACGCCGGTTTTCGTCCTTTTTCGCACGATATTCTTATACATTCGGCGGCGGCGGGGCTTCGGCGCGTTATTATATTTTCTACTATTGTAAGCTGTTTAGTGCCATTTATTGTTCAAATTGTGCCGATATGGTCGAAAGGGGTATCAAGGGATGCGCATCACTGCCAGTTATAATCCAATTACGGAATTTAATACTTTCTAACCGTTCAAAAGTTATTTGAGAATACAGGGGCTTTCATCCAGCTTAAGACGCATTTTGCATCACCAACCGATGCACCAGTTATTAAAACAAAGAAAGATCTAATTAAGTCCTAAAAGGTTATAATATAAATAATTTACGTTATAGTAATAAATTTATGTGCACTTCGCAAATTTTTACAAAAAATTCATAAGAGACAATGGTGTAATGGTGAATGAAAAGGAGTGTGGCCCGTGATTTTTTCAAAATTCTATACCCCGATTGGCTGAAGAAAAGCGAAATCAGTGATGTAAAATCGCGTTAGTAGGCTCCAGCGTTTAAATACTCCTTTGCATGATTCTCAGCTCATACTTAGGTTGAAGGACATATGCACGTGAGTGAGAGAGGGTTTGAAAAATCACTGTTGTTGCTTACTCGTGATAGCGTCTGAATTCCTAATATTTGATTTTCACATTTCATCATTCAAGCACTCTCCGCGGTGTTGACATTTTCCTAAGTAGCGGCTATCGCCACTAGTCCCTTGGAGTGATCACCTCTGGATATAGCCTATCAACCGTGTTTAAATATCATTTACACGTTACACACATTTTAACTAGGTTAGCTTTGGTCTATAGCAAGAACACTCAAAGTGATGAAGCAAAAGCTTTCCCAAGACAGTCGAACAAATGACCGGGTGTTTTACACCCTAACATAGGGGATACTCGAACTAAGCTAGAACTAGTTACTCCCTAACGTTTACAAAGGTTTTCTAGCTCGACAGCCCAGCACGACAAAACCATCCGTCACAAAGTTTTGCGTGAGCTACACCTAGAGCTTCTAGGAAAGTGACGTCGACGAAAGTATGAATTCGAAATCGCAGTCCTATAGCTTCTGTGCTGGCATATGGTGTAAGGGCCAGGATGCGTGGTAGCGACTGGTGGTCGGGATTGCTACTGTCGCACGTCGGAATTGTAGCTCTTAGAAACAGCTGAAACAAAACTGAAAGCGCCCTTTGGCGCGATCAACAATAAGCCAGCATTGATGATAATCGTTAAAACTGTGCCACGAGAGTCACGGACTATTAGCAATAATTGATAGCAACAGTAAGTCGCCTTGTGTGAGCATGAGCCACAAATAATTTGAAGAAATCGTGCCGACGAGTATTAGAGTTAGCCCAGAACATCTCCTCGGTGAAACTACGCTACATACTGACATTTTAAGTATTTCTCCCTCTCCTCTTCCGCAAGGAGCTACTCCTGACATTTTTTGAACAATCGCGAGATTTTGAGGCAAAACCCGGATCTTTCCGAATATGGGCAAACGTTGATTTCCTTAAATAAATATAAACAAAACATTTCCAAATATTATTTTTTAATTTTCGTATTACAAGTCTCCCAGATACTCATCCACAACTTTAACGATATTGTTCCAGATCGTCAAACATACCATTGACGTCAGCAGTATGTTTCCATCTTCATTAGTTGTGGACAGATGTGATTCTTTGAAATGCCTCGCTTCAGTTTAGAGGTTTACGCCGATCAATTTCGTCCGGCGCATCGGCTCCGCCGCCGGTAAATAATAGAGCCTACGGCGCCGCCGCCAATAAACTGATCGGCGTAAACCCTACTACACACACACGACCATAAAGTTTTATGCGTAGAGCTGCTCGAAAACTCCACGAACGGTAGCAGCAAAACACATACAAAGTTGAAAATGGAAAACAACCATTAGTCGATCCACAATATTTGATATTATCTGGAAGGATTCCATAGTACGAGGATCCCATATGAAAGACCAGTCGGTTCAAATAACTATGTCGCTATATATGGCATGTGATGCTGTCATGCCCAGAAGTCGAGGAATACGCGCCACGCACTCCGGGAAGTGTCTCGCTTGAGGGGTACAAAAAAAAAAAAATC
>JARSSU010017917.1:0-11151 GCA_029619165.1 Eurosta solidaginis | reverse complement strand
TGTATAAATGTTTTGACATTTTTTTTTATTACTCGAATTTTTCTCCAACTCGTGTGTGACTTTTGCGCTAATTGAATTTTCATAAAATAAATTGTAATTTAAAACTTTAAAGTTGACTCCAATTTCTATAAATTTAAAAGTTGTGTAATAACCATTAAAAGGTGTTCCAATAGTTGTGAAACTACACAACCAAATCACTATTTGCTAACACTCAGCGGATTATAGACCATCAACTCCATTCGCCATCGTCGCCACTACAACCACCATCACACATCATCGTCATCATCACCACATCAACACCGCAGCAACCGTGTCCATCAGCTACAACCCACAGCAGAACAAGGAAGTTAATTTTATCCTGCCAACCCCCTTAACACCTAGCATACTTCAACCTAATCGACAAAGGTTTTAAGCGAGGTAATTACTTCAAATTTTTTTTAGGAAATGCTTTTAACTATTTAATTTGTGTAGAGGTATTTACAATGCGGCCTGGATTGAAGATATCTTCCGTTTGGGAGTTTTTCACCAAAAATGGCAATGAAGTTAATGTCAAATATGCAAAAAAAAATTTCAATTTTCTGGAAACACATCAAATTCGAATGACCATCTACGCCGTAAGCATCCGTCTTCCTCAGAACAAGGGAATGTAACGTCAGGAGAAATAGCGCCTATAATTCTGAAGAGGAACGTAGTTCTACTTCTTTTCGCCAACTACTGTAGTAAGTACAGCAAGTAGTACCTGTCGAAGACATTTCCAATAGTGGTTGTTTGAGAAGCGCTGTTCAAACAAATTTATTTGTTTACCAGCACACGTTCTGAGCTCTCAGAGCACGAAAAAAATAACATACATAGATGAATCTCTTTTAAAGATGATTACATAAGACTTGCAACCGCTTTCCATCGTTGAAAATGAAGGAGTTGTAGAATATACAAAAAAGCTTCAGCCATTATATTCCTTACCAAACATAAAAATTTTATCAAATACAATGCTACCTTTAAGTACAATTTAGTAAGAAAGAAACTGCATGACTTGCTCAAGACCAAAAAATCAGTGGGTTTTGAACCACAACCATTTGCATATCATGCTTGCGCCTTGTATAATATATAAAAAAAGTATTTAAATTGAATATTTCATTATTTACTTAAAGCAGAATTTACACCATTTTAGTCACATTCAACATTTTGGGGTAACCAAAACAGTCCAGAAATTGTTCTTTTGTATAGTAAATGTACTACAAAAACATCGGTACTGGCCTCTGGCTGGCTAAAGAGCAGATCCAATGAATAAATTAATGAATGAAAAAATTCATTCGATAGTTAAAATCATTCAGTAACTAACTATCGATAGTTGAATTCATTCGATAGTTTCCAACACTAATACATATACAATGTATATTATACATACATAACTACAAGCATAAGTGAAGAGAAAACCAAAGCAAAAGCAGAACATTGTTATTAATTTTTGTAAAACGAAGATATGACTTAATATTGTAACGAATTTACTGCAAATCCTCTTATTTTCAATCTTCTACTAACGTTCGATTCACTAACTGTTGAATAAATAACTAAAATATTTAATAATGCAAATGGCCCTTTATTCAAGTACTTTCAAAATAACACTTCTATTGCTCGACAGATAGCGTGCTTAATCGAAACTGATTGTAGCGCCTCTACTGTTGCTGCCTTTTATACTCTTTGATTTCCTCGTTGCATCTTCTAGGGGCTTCTGTTCTAGAATCTACTAGTTGGTTATCTGCTATAATTATAACTACAGGTGTACGTGTATAGCTCGCATATGCGCGTGTGTTTTGTGAGCGACACTTCCACAATTATAATTGCATATCTCAGATATGATATCTGCATGTGTTTGTGCGTTGCTTCTCCGCTGCGTGCACGTTCATATGTGTAGACATTATGGTTTGAATTATTGATGTGCGTACAGTCACTGCTTAGCATCGGCTTAGAGATGACAATAGCCCTTAGTGTTGCTAATATTCGTACACTGCCCTCCACCTAAGTATGATCGTCCCAATCAGACAAATGTCTCGATCTAAACGCTGCCAGCCTTTCCAAATGAACCAATTTCATTTTGGTTCGTAGTTTGCCAATGGTTTGTATGCGGTACACTACATCGTTAATCCGCTTTACAACTTTGTATGGGCCTTCCCAATTACACTGCAATTTCGGGGACAACCCTTTTTTCGCTGTGGGTTGTATACAGCACCAAATCTCCTTCCTGAAAACTCTTCCAAATTAATTGCTTTATCGTACCTCGCTTTCACCTTCTCACTCATAATCTTTGTCGTTGCCTTACCAGATCGTGTATCTCTCTCAGCTCTTCTTCCAAGACACCAGTGGATTTCTTGACATTTCTCTCCGCATCGGCATCTATCCCAAACTTCATATCAACTGGCAGTCGAAGGTCATGCCAAAAATTACTTTTGCAGGGGTTTGGCCCGTTGTCTCATGCACTGCTGATCAGTAAGACATCAAGAATAATGGTATGCGGGTCTCCCGCTCTTTATGGTACTTGTGTACTACTTTCCTTAAATGCTCCACAAGGTTCTATTGAAACGTTCCACCATACCACTGTACTGAGGATGCAATGCAGTTGTCCATGTTTTTCGAATGCCCAATGATTTACACATTTCCTTGAACACAGCTGATTCGAAATTCCTGCCTTGCTCAGAATGTAACTCCATTGGTACACCATACCTTGCAACCCAATTCTTTATAAACACTTCTGCTACTGTTTCCGTTTCTTGATTTGGGATTTGGTATACCTCTGGCCATTTGCTGAAATAATCCATAACCACCAGTACATATTTGTTTCCGTAGTTATTAGTAGGAAATGGACCTGCGACATCCATAGTGATCCTTTCAAATGGCGCACCTGAGTTATGTTGCTTCATCTGGCCATGACTTCGGGTTTTGGGGTTTTGGGATTCTCAATGGAAAAGTCATAGCTTTGTCGCCGCTCGATCCACCGTGCCAATTTTCCTTCTGGATTACGGAACTGCAGAAGCCATTTCAACGCTGCGTGGTTTTCCCTGACTCGGAATCGCTGGCCGTATAGGTATTTGTGAAAATGTTTAATGCACTCTGCCAATGCCAACAGCTCTCTCCGTGGATCGCAATAGTTCCTCTCTGGTTTTCCAATCGAACGGCTGTATTATGCAACTACCTTCTCCTGTCTATCGACCAGTTGTGATAAAACGCCTCCTATAGCATATCCGCTCGCATCTGTATCTAGAATAAGGTTGCTCCTGGAATCAGATATGCCATAATTGGGCAGTGCATAAACGGTCTTTCAATGTTTGGAAAGCCACTTCTTGCTCCTTCTTCCATTCAAAAGCTTTATTTTTTCTTGTAAGCTCATGGACGCTATGGGCTACGCTGAAATAGTTTGGTGCAAATCGCCGGTAATATGTGCACATCCCAACGAAACTTCTTAATTCGTGCAAGTTCTGTGGTCTTGGCCAATCCTTTACTGCCTCTATCTTTTCATTCGCTGTACGGATACCTTCTGTCGCTATCTTGTGACCCAAATAATTTATTTCCTTTTTAAACAGCGAACACTTTTTGGGACTTAGTTTCAGACCAGCGCCAGCTATTCTCTGGAAAACTACCTCGCAAGTTTTTAAGATGTTCATCGAAATTCTTGCCCAATACGATGATGTCGTCCAGGTATACCAAGCATGTTTTCCAATGCAGTCCTTTCAATACCTGATCCATGAGTCTCTCAAAAGTAGCTGGTACATTATAAAGTCCAAAAGGCATTACTGTAAATTGCCAAAGACCATCTCCGACGCTGAAGGCTGTTTTTTCTTTGTCTTCCTCCTTCACCTCCACTTGCCAGTAGCCCTTTTCAAGTCCAGTGTGGAAAACCATTTCGTACCAGAGAGCGAGTCCAGAGTGTCATCAATTCTTGGCAATGGGTAGCTATCATTTTTCGTGACGTCGTTAAACTTGCGGAAGTCCACGCAAACCTCATTTTTCCATCCTTCTTCTTCACAAGTACCACAGGTGAGCTCCATGGACAAGCTGATGGTTCGATGGCGCCACTGTCCTCTCATTTCTTGTACGATTTGATTCACAACTTCCCGTTTTGCCAGTGGAACACTACGAGGAGCTTGACGTATCGGCCTCGCGTCTCCAATGTCAATTTGATGTTTCACAACATTGGTGCGGCGTGGTTTGGAACCATCTTGGTCAAACATGTTTGCGTACTTTAGGAGCAGTTGCTTTGCCTTACTCTGACAATCTTCCTCCAAATCCTCCGTCCATGCCGTGATGTCATTTGATAGATCAGTATTACTAGATGAAACGTATTCCTGGAGCTGTTCACAGTTAATAACTACTTCAGCCTCTTGGCATCTTCCCAAAATAGCTCCTTTGGTCAGTTTGAGTGGTGACTTGAACTCATTGAGTACTCTTACCGGAATACGTCCATCTTGTTCTTCCAGTTGAGCAGAGATCTGCGATGATATCTGTGCTGAAATTTGCGCCGACATTTCGGATATTCGTGCACCTTGTGCTTCAATCTTCGCTGTTATATGTTCTCCTGCGATTCCAGCTGAGATAACAGTTGCGACGACATTTCGGATATTGTGCCTCTTGTGTTTCAATCTTCGCTGTTATTCGGTTCTCTTGCGATTCCAGCTGAGTTTCCATCTTGGATGTAATCTGTGTCGACATTTCTGTCATACGCTTCAATCTCCGATGTTATTTCTGACGACATTTCTGACATTTGCGACGACATTTATGTTACTGTCGACGTTTTTGCAGATATTGCAGCGAAAATCATATTCAAGTCTGTGATCGTAACTGTCTGCGATGTTTTGTTTTCTCTTCAATTTTTGTTGTTGTCTCGTCCCCATTAGGATAAAGACATACTCGTCCACATCAATTCCTTGTGACTTCATTACCTCTCGTATTCGTGCTTGAAGTTCGATCTTATTGCCGGTTGTATTCAATCCACGGTTCTCCAACTCCTTTTTCAGTTGTTGGATCCTCAATTCACTCAGCTTTGCCATGTCAAAGTTGTATTCCCAATCTTCGGAATTTATTCAACAGTTCTTCTTCTGACACCAATTGTAACGAATTTACTGCAAATCCTCTTATTTGCAATCTTCTACTAACGTTCGAATCACTAAACTGTTGAATAAATAACTCCAATATTTAATAATGCAAAATGGCTTTTATTCAAGTACTTTCAAAATAACACTATATTGCTCGACAGATAGCGTGCTTAATCGAAACTGATTGTAGCGCCTCTACTGTTGCTGCCTTTTATACTCTTTGATTTCCTCGTTGCATCTTGTAGGCGCTTCTGTTCTAGAATCTACTAGTTGGTTATCTGCTATAATTATAACTACAGATGTACGTGTATAGCTCTCATATGCGCGTGTGTTTCTGAGCGACACTTCCACAATTATAATTGCATATCTCAGATAAGATATCTGCATGTGTTTGTGCGTTGCTTCTCCGCTGCGTGTACGTACATATGTGTAGACATAATGATTGAATTACTGATGTGCGTAAAGTCACTGCTTAGCATCGGCTTAGAGATGACCCCTTAGTGTTGCTAATATTCGTAACATATGAAATTAGTATTGTAAAGGGCGACAGACCGGCTGGCAAAAATATGTATAAAATCAGCTGAAATCACCAATTGATGTTAATTAGGGCTGACAGCCAAAGCGTAGGCATACAGTGGGGCGCGCCAGCGACGTCTACGAGACAGCTAGTAGTGAACACTCAGGTTGTTTAAGTGGCTAGAAAGGCTGGGGCGAGGGGCGCGCCAGCGGCGTCTATAAGACAACTAGTGGTGAAAACTCAGTTTGTTTAAGTAGCTAGAAAAGTTGGGGCGTGTTAACCACTCAACTACAAGTGAAGAGAAGTGATCACTCCTTTATTTCAGGGAATAGAAACGAAGAGGGTTTTTTTATTTATTTATGTTATTTTATATTTATTCAAAGCTAGGAGCTCCAGTTTGTGGTTGAGGCGTGTTAAACACTCACCAGATGTCAAGGATAGTGCTAACCACCTTTACTCCAGGAACTCAGAGCAGTAGAGGGATAAGTTATTTTTCTTTGAAAGGAAACCCATCGACCGAGTTATACCCCTCGGCATCCAAAATAGGGTGATATTCCACTCAGCAGTCGATATATGAACGAATTATTATTTTCCAAAATATGTTATTCAAACATCGCAAAATCACATGGCTTCTGTATCCACTTGATTTCTTTATCAAATATTTTCCCGATTTTTCAGTACAGAATGTTGAAACTCAAAACTTTGAAAATACAAAATAAGAAGAATTTTAATCCATAATCAACCCAATCCGTTCTAGTAAACCATCGCCGTGTGCAGTAATTTTGTAACTTTTCTCTAATAAAAAAAGGGTTGGTAACGAAATCCTGTTTTTGCAAAATCCCGAAAGCAAAATCCTGCTTTTAAAATCCTGTTTTTTTAAAATCCTGCTTTTTTAAAATCCTGATTTTTTAAAATTCTGCTTCTCAGAATCCCGACTTAGAAAATTCTGTATTTAAATGTAATATAAAAAATGTTAAAGTGGACATGTCATTATTTTGAAAAGTGCGCACTTTTCAAAGTAATGACATGTCCACTTTAACATTTTTTATATTACATTTAAATACAACACTGTGTACACATAATTTTTTATTTTATTATTCCACCCATATGAACATACATATGTATGTATGTACACATGTTCATTGACGAATTGCTGGAACTAGAAATACCGTTATACATCGTAGACTAAAAGTCATTGTAGGTGAAAGTACCTCACAATTTTATAAACTCGTATAAAATTTACAAAAAGGAGCTTATTTATGCGAAAACTCAAATACAAAGAAGGGAAAATGGAGAAATAATAAGAAAGAAAAGAAACATAATTAAAAAAAAACAAGCAACTACGAAGAGTTATTAAAAAAAGGAATGAATTAAATCAACCAAGTTATTTGAAGAGAGTTGCAAAAAATATTTCAATTTACTAGACTAAAATATTTACATACATACACACATACATATATAAAAACATATTACGAATAAAGTTGTTTATTTGATTTCTAAAATCGCTGTGTATGAGTTTGAATACTTTCGCTGCGTATGTCGGTTCATTTCGTTGTTCAGAAAGTTTATCTAAAGGGTAAGTACACTAAAAGCAGAATTTGTCAAGCCGGATTTAGCAAAAGCAGAATTTTGGAAAACCAGGATTTTGGAAAAGCAAAATTTTAGAAAACCAGGATTTTACCTATGCAGGATTTTTTAACATTTTGCAGGATTTTGCGAGGTAGAATTTTCTAAAACAGGCAAACGTTACGCTCCCAAAAAAATAAATGTAAGGCGCAATAGCCTCCGAAGAGATTTTAGTCCGAGCTTCTCTTCCAATTTGCGTCGTGCTCCTTTTTAGTTTTTTCTACAAATTGGCGGGACGAGACCTACTTGTTTAATGCCGATTCCGAACGGCACCTGCAAGGCAGATGAGTTTTAAATGAGAAGTTTTTCATGGCAGAAATACACTCGGAGTGCTTGCTATACACAGTCGAGGGGCGACACCGCTTAGAAAATTTTTTTTCTAATTGAAAAACTCGTTTCTATAATTTTGATGTTGCTTTGCCAGTGCACAGTGTTTCGTGTAGAACAAGCTAGCTGGACAAAATTATTTTATGAGATTTTCCGTTTCATATGCAGTCATTTATTACAACTACGTAATTTTTTCAGCCATATGTTCTTTTTTTTATTTTTTTCCAAAATTTTACTTCATATGCATACATCTGCTTATTTCATATACAGTAACTCATGTGAATAAGTGACATAGATCCAAAAAAATTTAAAGGACTTAAGAATATTACTTCATTGTACTAATTGAATGGAATACAAATCTCAATACTCTAAAAAATTCTAAAAATTCGGAAAAAAAATTAAAATTTTTTATGAAAATTCGTCGAATTTTTTAAAATGTAATTTAGTTTTTGTTATAGATCGTGACAAATTTTCTTATGGGAAATTAGTTAAAATAAATTTGCGAAAGCGAAAATTGTAAGAATTATCCAAAAAGGGGTGTCTACTTATTTATGTGAGTGACTGTACATATGTACATACATATTTTGTATTATTTGAGTATTTATCCTGGCACTACAATTTTTACAGAATTATTTTATAGTACCAGTCAGGAATGTAAAAGTGAATACAATAATAATAATAACAATGTAAATAATTAAATTAATTATGTGAAAATTACTTATTACAAAAACTTAAAAGTAAAGTATCATACAAAGTAGAAAAGACAATAGATTTAAATTGAATAAAACCTGATCCAACAAAAAGTTATAGGGTAGGTTATCTTTTATAATTATATTATTATTCGCTATCATCACTTTCATTTTATGAGTCACTTGTGGAATAGTCATGAACATCAGCAACACTGCTGTGAAAGCTTGAAACAACTGGGGTATTTATTGACTCCTCAACATTATCGGGGGACAGTAAATTTAAGACTTCTGAAGTCAGACTTTTAAATTTTTTCTTAGGTATCTCCCTAAAACTGTTAACTAAAGGATCCGATGTTATAAGCAACATATTCATAAGATCTCTATTCGTGGCTTCACGCGACTGCTTTTGTGTGTTATCAGCCCTGAATCATCTCAAATCTTTGTTATAGGTAAAATGCTGATTTATAACATCAGTACTATGCACTAAGAATTTAAACCATGGATAGAGATCTGTGTATAGTTTTTTAGTCTCGACCGCAAATTTTTCAAATTTTTGGATATTTATATTGTACCCAGATGCTAATGCGCGAAGGAGAGTGTCGAATCTTTTGATGAGCGTTCAGAATTTTCGAAAAACCTACGAGCAGTGTTGCCGTCATTGGTATTGCTGAAACCTGGTTTTGGTTTATCTTCATTAATCCATTGTATGTACCTGTTTTTTATGCCTTGGTGACTGGTGCGGTAGGTTGGGGCAGGTTGAAGTCAATGATCTTCGCCTTTTTGCTTTTGGTGTGATCTTGTTGACCTTTCGCGTTTATTTTTGTATGTTTTATGGCTACGTGTTTGTTCCCTGTACCAGGGAATTGGTTTTGCCGTTTGTAGATCAGCTTTAAAGGTTCAAATATCTCGTCGGAGCTGGTACGTACATACATCCTATTTGATATGTAGAGATAACTAAATCTGCAAAAAAAAATTTAAAATAGATGTGCAAAGAATTCGCTATAGTTTTTTCTTTCGGCTATTATAGAATACTTGCGACTATAACATATGTAAAATTAAGCCCGGACGTCCGCGGATGTATGTAACTTTTTTGTCCCTAAAGTTAAAATATAGGGGAAAAATACCTTTTCTTCTTAATAACGGAATGTTAAATATATTGAAAATACTCTAATTGTGAAAGAAGTACTATTAAAAAATTTTACTTACCTTCGAGCTTAGAATCCATCAAAAAAATTATGTAAAAGTGTTCACTTAAAAGAAATATGAATCCTAATATTCAACAAGAATTTTGCAAATTAGTCAAAGCATTTTACGGCCACTCCTGCCTTCTTACTTCAATTACTCTATATATATGAGCAAAAAATATCAAAAAAAAGCAAAAATCCCGTTATTTTGGTTGTTTTCTTTCAGTTTCTCATTACACTTTTCTTGGAATAAGAACTTTGTTTTTGTCCAGCTAGCTTGTTCTACACGAAACACTGTGCAGTGGCGTGAACCCAGGATCATCGGTGTGGTAAGCGGAGCACGCTACCATAACACCACCGCGGCCGCCCTTTCACTAATATCAATAACAATAATAGTTAACTAATATAATGAAAAAATCGCGCGAATTTGATGTAATGGTAAAAATTCTAAAGCTTATAGATCCCTAAGGTCATCTAACTTAGTTATTCGGCACTTATCCTAACACCGTGGTGACTGCCTTCGTGTTTTTGAGATAAATCCCTTTATTTGTGGGCTCTAGGGTGACGTTATATTGGGATTATGATATCGCTCGTTTTGTTTGTAAAAATATGTAATTCAAACTAAAGCTTTTTGGGAAAACGCGGATAAATTTTTTCTTTTCCATTTATTTCATAATTTGGTAAAAATTTAAACAACGTGATATCATGACGGACAAGGCACCAGCTGTTTCGATTATAGCTTGTGAATTTCTTAAAAAGCCTTTTCCCCGGGAGTGAACTATTACAAATACATGCAGCCACCTCATGCCTTATTGTTGTAAACTTATCCCTATTGCCTTCTGGCATATTATTTATTATTTTTCCTTAAATCTCGAAAAATTAAAATTTTTGATTTACGTCTGTTTACAATAAAACGTTTTAACTCTAGGTAAAGACTTGGGGATATGTCACTGCAGGGTTACACAATCCATGTATAAAATTTGCGGCTATACCACCTGGGATTATGTCATGGCACTATTTTGTAAAATACTCCTACTAGAAGTTCAAACAAATTTTGAAAACTTACCAGAATTATTGTGGGTCTGTTTATATGCATTTTATTTCCACTCATTGCGTCGGTTTGCAGTCACTGGTATGCACGTCTTTTTCGAAATGCCAATGACATCTGGGGATATACCCACACTCGAAGGCTTGGAATTGGTAATAATGTTTGAGGATACAGACCTAACTACAATCTCAGTGGAAGAAATACTGGAGTTTCCTTGCATTGCGATGGATGCCGAGTTTCGAACTCTGTTTGATCCTTCACAGTGGATGTATCCGTTGTTCAAACATACACGAGATAATTCTGGATAAAAGTAGATAAAAAAAACAGGTTTTTAAGAAGTTCGCTATTAAAATATTTTGCATGCAAAACACCTAAAAAGAAAATTGCAATTCTACATCCCTATGCTTTCAAATTCGTTTCAACTAGGATTATGTACGCTTGGGACTACATTTTTTTTACTCCTTGATTAGTCCAGGGAGTTAGGTATTTTTCAATCTTCATAAAACTGGTGACCTTTTTTTGAAACATTTGTCTCCGATATGTGTGTTTGTATCATAATAAATATAAAATCGTTCTTCCTCCTGCGTGGACAGATAGTCCAGTAATTTTATGTAAAAACAAGTAAGGAAGTCTAAGCTCAGCCGAAACCGAACATTATATACCCAGCGTGCTCATA
>JARSSU010017915.1:0-15934 GCA_029619165.1 Eurosta solidaginis | reverse complement strand
ATTTATCGTACTAGACCATTTGACAAAGTTCCCCCTCTTAAAAACTGTTAAAAGTTCAACACTTCCTCTATTTGTGACTATTTGCGTGACAATGTTTTTAATATTTTCGGAACTCCGAAATTGTAATGAGTGACAATGGAAAACAGTTCAGATCCTCGCAATTTAACACGTGTTGTCGGCCCGTGGAATTAGACATGTTTATACCGCTTTGTACAGTCCGCAAGCCAATGCAAGTGACGTGTCAACCGTTCAATAATCGCTGATATCAGAGCTTACCTGAAGAAGGATCAGTCACACTGGGACAGAAATATCTCCGAAATCGGTGAAGCCCTCAGGAGCTCGTATCATCAAAACGATCGGAGCATCTCCTACTTTGCATTGTTTGGACAGCAAATGATTTCCCATGCTGGTGACTATGAACTCCTAAGGAAGCTCAAACATTGGATGATACCGTACTCGACAGAAGAGACACCCTGAAACTAATAAGACGAAATATTACCGAAAACATCACCAAAACTTTTGAAAACTCGTCAAAGCGTTACAATCTTCGTAGCACTGACAAACGCTTTGAAATTGGTGATTTTGTTATTTGTCTTAAGCGATGCCTCAAAGAAATTTCCGCAAAACTAGCTCCAAAGTTCGTTAAATGTAGGGTTGTTTCCATAAAAGGCAACTGCATGTACGAATTGGAAGACGTCGACACAGGCAGAAAAGAAGTTTATCACAGAAAAGACATCCAACATAGCACTTAGGTCACACCGTACCAACTATCTAGGTGGGGGGATGTGTACCATAGTACAATGCCTCAAACATTTTTCCTAATTTCTATTTTTATTGTTTGCAGCCGACTTTAGATTTTTTTTGTTCACATACATAGTTTTATTTTGCCACCACTGTCCTTACTTCAAAACACTAACTAACACCGCCATGTCAAAAACATATGTTTCTCGAACCGATTTATCTAATTATCTGAGCAAGATGCGGCTCTAAAGCTATTTCCGAAAAGAATTCTCCTTCCTTTCCTTTTGGACTTCAACACTGAACAGTCGTGATCTTAAGCCGTCAAAAAATTTGCAGTCTAGTTGTTCGGGTAAATTTTCAAAGTATAAAATGTTTAAGTTTTTAAAATCATAGTTCAGTGATTAATATACTTGTGACAGATTTGTCAATATCAAATACGCCTTTTCACGCCGAGTGTTAAAAAGTTATAATTTTTTTTATAACCACTATGGCACATCTTTTTGAAGCTATATAAAGCTTATAATTTGTGATTTCACATCAAGGTTCACAGATTAATCCGACACCCGTGCGAATTAAGACTTTTTATATCTCATAAATCTGCCTCCGGTAACCAGCATATTTTGAGACAAAACTTATAAGGAGATATACATGGTAAGTGGTCACATTTTGATTAAATGATAGAACTCCTTTACCCCTCTTATTGTGATATACCTATATGTGGTGCAAATAATATAAACATAAATCGAAAAGAGCGGTATCTTTTTCATCCGCAGATTTTCCGTAAAAACCACATTTTCTGCAAATTCATTTGCCATCAATTTTACGTATCCCCGCTTTACGATCACGGCATAAATCTCAAAATCTCCAGTTGCTGATAATCCAGTAAGGCATATTTTAAACAAGCCAGAACACCCAAAATGGCCAGTTTTCATCATCGTCTGAGGTTTCTAACATAATCCCAAAACATGTCAGGAAAGTTGAATAATTTAATTTAAAATTTAAATTCGTTTTAGTAATATACATAATAGATTAGTAATACATATAGATACATAAAATGTATGTAGAAATATAGAAAGCGAACTCGAACTCAAAATAAGTATGAATAAGGGCTATTTTCACAGTGGCAAGTTAACTTACATTCCACAGTTAACTATTGATTCTCAATTTCACTGTAGCGAGTTAACTAAAAGTTTACTGCCCAATGTTGGCGAGTTAAACTCTAGTTAGAAATCAGCTGATTGACTTTGAAATACATATTTATTTATTTATTAATTTGACGTTGACTTTGAAATAGAAATTTTAAATGCAAATTTTATTTTACGTTGCCCGGAATAAAATGGACCGTTTTGACTATCAGGAATTGCAGGATATGAACGATGCAGAAGATCATAGTGTTGCTAGAAGAATAATTGTCCGTAGGAGCAAAACTATTCGCGAAAGAACTGTGTTCTCAAACTATGATGAGAAGGATTTTCGTGATCGGTTTAGATTGACTAAAGAAGTAGCTTGGGCTGTATTAGCTAAAATTAAGGATAAACTGGAACACAAAACGAAATGGTAAGCAGCTACTTTGGTAGCATTGCAGAAATCACTGTAATTTTTCTAAATCGTAGGAATAGTGCCTTAACCGCTGAAACAATGCTGCTAGTTACTCTTCGCTTTTATGCAACTGGAAGTTTTCTGCAAACAGTAGGCGATCTATGTGGAGTATCTACAACAACAACTTCGCGCGTAGTTACAGTTGTCTCCCACAACTTAGCGCTACTTGCCAAAGAAATCATCTGTTTTCCCTCTGATGAAGAACTTCGAAGTATTCAAAAGCAGTTTTATATGATAGCTAAATTCCCCCGGGTTATAGCTGCTATGGACTGTACTCATATAAAAATTAGTTCACCTGGTAAACTAACTCGAAAATTGTTTCCTTCATTAGTTATTGGAAATGTATTATTACAGGAGGAGATGAGGCTGAACTTTATCGGAATCGAAAAGGGTGGTTTTCTTTCAATGTTCAAACCCTTTGTGATAGCACTCTCAAGATATTGGATATTGTAGCGCGGTGGCCAGGATCCGCACATGATGCAACCATTTTTCGAAATTCTCGTATATGCGCACGTCTTGAAAATGGGAGTTCCAAAATGGAATCGTTGTAGCTGATAGTGGTTATCAAAATACAAATTGGGTATTAACACCTTTGTCACAATGCAATAGTCCAGAAGAAAATCTTTATAACGAGTCCTTAGTTAGAACAAGAAACTGCGTTGAGCGTTCGTATGGCGTATGGAAACGTAGATTTCCAGTACTATCACTAGGGTTGCGAATAAATATAGCAAAAGTTGAGAGTATTGTTGTCGCCACTGCAGTTTTGCACAATATTTGCTGTTTGAATAGAGATTGGGAGCCTCCACCTTTGTCGCCAGGCGTTGAAGACATGATAAGAAGCAGCCTAGAATTTCCAGCTTACAATCATTTACCAAGCATTAGCCGAAATAATCATATGAGACTTACTTTAATTGATCAGCATTTTTCGAACTTATTGTAAATAATGACATGTACATACATACTGTAGTAGAGCAAACTCATACTTATCCAGAATCAATCAGCCTGCGATGGGTCTCCACATGACACAAACCATCTTTTTAACTGTGATGTGGAGCCAACAGATCTAACGGCACATTGTATGTTCCAACCCTTTCGAAGCAGCTGTTTCCCTTCGACTCCCGTTAGATGATTTCGATGACAACCTATGAGTGGTAGTGGCAGTCGGTTCTATGTACCGGAACGACTCGGGATTTTTTCCGACCAAGGACTGTCATTTCAGTGTAACCCCACTTAATTTGTTGCGTCCCACCCACAAATTGTCATCCTCCCAGCAGCTTCTTGCAGCGGGACTGCTCCATATTCTCTTGCTCCGGGAAGGTATCGAATCCAATCCGGGTCCGTCTCCTGACCCCGGTCCTGAGAAATGGTTTTGCTGCATCTGCCGGAAAAGAATCTTTTTAGGACGGTCATACTCTGTTAAGTGTGTCTCGTGTAAGGGATGGTTGCATCGGACAGGTTGTTCTGGGCTTGACCCCAAAACCCGACGTCCACGTAACTTTTATAAATCTTTTGTGGCTCTTGCTGTTCACGCCCAAGGGCGTCCCATAGTCTATGCCTAAGCGCCCCCCTCTCCTGCCTTGGCCGGTGCCACTTTCCTAGATGTTCTGGTCTCCGCGATGGCAACCCCCCGACGGGTTTCATTGCGCCATGTTGCCAGGTCGCAAACCCCAACGTACCCCATTTGCCCAAGGACGCCCAGTCCCAAGGCCAAGACAGCAGTTGCGTGCAGGCATTCCTCAACCCAGGCGTAGTCACCCGTCACTTACTCCCAGAGTGGCGACGTCTCCCCGCTGTACTTCAGAATTCTGCAGTTAAACTGTAATGGATTAACTGGGAAGATCACGGAGATAGTCAATTTCATGAAGCGGCACAAAATCCGCATTGCTGCGATTCAAGAGACTAAACTTACAGCAAGATCTGCACTGCAAACCTGTTCTGGGTATAATGTCCACAGAAAAGATCGCATGAGCGGAAATGGAGGCGGCCTCGCGTTTATCATACACCACTCTGTGCAATATTATATATTTGCTCCTGGCATCGACCGAAGGCCTATCTGTCCGGTTAGGTGATGCAAACCTAGAAATCATCAACATCTACATCCCTCCTGCCAGCTGTTGCCCCAATGGATACCGCCCTAATATCAGCGCCTTACTCACTGGCTGTTAGGTGGGGCGAAGCACTGCTACAACAACAACACAACAGTGGTAGTGGTCTCGCTTGAACGGGGCGAAGTACCGCTACAACAACAACAACCCCTTTTGCTGGACAGCCATCATGGTTCCGTAAATTGCATAGCACCATTAGCGCTAATGCAAGAATCGCATCACAGGACAGTAATCGTAGCGCTTGACCTGTCAAAACTGTTGACACAGTAGATCACAGCATCCTACTCCAGCACATAGAAGAGTCAACGCTTCCCCGCGCCTTAAGAAGTGGACCGCCAACTATTTGAATAGCCGGAAGGATACATTCCTACGCAGATGAGCAGTCGTCTGATGAGCTAAACTCTAAAATAACATATTCAGTTAAATAAAACAAATTTAAAATTATTTTCAAGGTTGTATATTTGCGTCTTTGTCCCTTCCGAACTTTGGCTTTCATATATTTATACATTTTTCGCATTCGCACACACACTCCCACTTCCCACTCCACTACCACTCCCCACAATCCACCAGACTCCCCACTCCACACTCCCACATCTCCACTCCACTCCCCAATTCCCACTCCCCACTCCACTACCACTCCCCACAATCCACCAGACTCTCCACTCCCCACTCCACACTCTCCAATTTCCACTCCACTCCACACTCCCCAATTTCCACTCCACCCACACTCCCCAATTCCCCACTCCCCACTCCACTACCACTCCCCACAATCCACCAGACTCCCCACTCCCAACTCCACACTCCACCACACTCCCCAATTCCACTCCACTCCACACTCCCCAATTCCCACTCCCCACTCCACTACCACTCCCCACAATCCACCAGACTCCCCACTCCCCACCCCACACTCTCCAATTCCCACTCCACTCCACACTCCCCAATTCCCACTACACCACACACTTCCCACTCCTCACTCCACTACCACTCCCCACAATCCACCAGACTCTCTACTCCCCACTCCACACTCTCTAATTCCCACTTCACTCCACACTCCCCAATTCCCACTCCACCCCACACTCCCCACTCCACTACCACTTCCCACTCCCACTCCCAACTTACACTCCTACTCTTGTGCCCGCTCATACACGCCCTCCTACTCCCAAAATCTCTAGAGCTGCTCCAAATCGTTTTTTGGGCTTTGCAGACGTAGTTGTTTTTCTTGCAAATCAGTTTTTAAAATCTTCATCCTGATTTGATGCTCTTCTTCTGCGTGCCTCATTCGCTGTTCATGCTCTAATAGCCGTTGAGCACGTCCTCTCTCCCCCTACCGCCTAACGTTCATGTCATGTTCCTTTATACGCATTTCCAAGCCCTTTTCAGCGCATATTTTCTTGGTTTCAGCCAAATCGTCCCAGCTGGACTTCGAGCTTTGTCTTAAATTTGGTGCCAGCTTGGCGCTTTTAAGCATACTAGGAGTATATTTGCTCCAGTTTACATTAACATCTAGAAAAATTACATAGTTAAAAGTCACATCGTCGTCAAATTTGAAATTAATATTAGAAATACCTTCCTTGTCTTCGCAGTCCTCTAACACTTCCACTATCCCTTCCTCAGTCACTACTTCGTTTTCAAAATCTTCGCCACTATTTGCATGAACTGTTTGAAAATAATTACCAGCTCATCCTATAGAATATTAAGTATCCTTACCATCTTCCATAGTGTGGTCGCCATCGTATTGCGATCCCCTACCGCTTGTTTGCGTATCGTGCACTATACGCATTAAATGCTCATCTGATGGGAGAATATGTATGGCTTGATGCTGGGCCTCCACCAGTAGTATATAAGGATTTTCGCACTTCTGATTTGGTTTTTTTTAACGATTTCTTTAAATTACTATATTTATCCTTCAGCACTTTCTTTGAGCGTCCTGTACCAAACTCGGCATTGAAACGAAGGGATATTTCATCCCAACACTTCTCCTTCATATCGACACTAACGCGGTCGGTTTTTTTGCATTCTATAATGCATTTCTTTGTTTCGACAATTAATAATAATTTGTCAATTTCTGCTGATGAAAAATTTGATGCGCGCTTCTGGTCAGACATTTTGCTATTTTGTTTTGATTATTATTCTTCTTTCTCACAAATAAATAATGTTGCCATACTTTATTACTAAAATCAGCTGATTTTATTTGACTTCATTGGAAAGTTAACTCTTCACTGTGAAATTGAAGTTTATTGAAGTGTAGGTTAACTCTTGCAACTGAGTTAAAGTAAAACTTGAGTTAACTCGCCAGTGTGAAAACGGCCATAAGAATCAAGTTATGTTTAGAAACATTGAAGCGTATGCCTAAAATGTTGCTAAGAAATAGTAAATTCTAATTGAATTCTTCGCATAAAAAAATTAATGATATTCCTAACTGTGTTCAATATAAGCAATTAGCTTAAAAGAAAACCCCTAATGCACTTTAGGCCCCTTATTTTGAATATTCACTGTAGTTTGAATTAGCCAAATTTGAATAGTTGGTAATATGTAGCACCTTACCAAAAATTCAACTATCCAAGCCGCAAAATATCATATTTTTCTTGTTATTGTTGCACAGCATTCTCTTGAACCTGTGCGCGATCACATACATGCATACATGTGAGTGAAGTGGACATGTTCTAGAGAGCTGTGTTATGCGTTTGAGAGAGCTTTATGATGCCAGCTAAAGAGATATTGTTCGATGGGATTACGCATTTATGGGAATTTGTATGATTTTCTACGCGAACATTTATACATATGCATTCTTCTTTATTGAGAGTGATTTAAAATATTTTTTACATTTTTAAACATGATTGCCAACATTTGCGGTTTGGTAATGTTTTAGGTGGTTTCGTTTTGCAAATTAAAAACCATTAATTGTGTTAGTTGGTTTAGAAAATATTTTGATTCTTATTTAAGGAATGATAACCCCTTTCCCCAAGCAAGTAGGCCTTCGAAGCTAGGTAGAAATGCTATATAATTGTAAAATGAATTTAGTTACTCACATATATATGTACCTAAATATATTCACCTATTTGCAACATGTTATTTTGTTAACAATTTTTTTTTCTTTATTGCACATTTATACAATGATGTGCATTTACATACATATGTATGCACATATGTGAGTTGCCATACATATATGTACATATATTGGACTTAGTCGTCTTTTCAACTTTTTTTTGATTATTCATTGATATTAATGTACATACACATGTAAGCACATACGTACATGAGCTGATATATATATCAAGGGTAGTTTTCCTTATTACTTGAATTTTTTTTGATACATAATTTTTAAATTGTATACATGCGTATATATTAACGTAAAAACATATTTACATACATGTGTATACCTATTTGATATTTGAATTGCCATATGCAATTAATGTTCTAGGCAGACTAACTAAAGTTCCACTATATAACTTTTGTTTTGTTTTTAGTGATTTTTTTCGTTTAAAAATCAAAGTAAATTCCATTAATTAAGTTTAGGTTAACTAAACTAAAACAAAAACGAAATGTATAATGGATTGAATTTGTTTTAAATAATAATAATTTATAATGGGTAACTAATTTGTTTGATTTGGTTTGAGACACCGGAGTTGATGGTAATGTATTGAGGCCTCAACAACATCAATGCAAACGCAGAGCCAAACGACGTATTTTCCAACTGCTTACTGAAATGCCAGTGGCTTGAGAAATAAGACGTTGTATGGTCTACGTACAGGAATTGTAACATGACACCAGAGCTGAGAATCCAAACTAACTGTCCAGTCTGCTTACTGAAATGCCAGTGGCTTGAGAAATATAATCTTTGTTTAGTCTACTTACTGAAATGCCAGTGGCTTGAGAATACAATAATTGTTTAGTCTGCTTACTGAAATGCCAGTGGCTTGAGAAATGGAATATTTGTTTATGATTGCCATAAGGGCACTGTGGGAAGTGTACTGTTAACTCCCCCCTTTCTTTAAAGAATCGCCCCGATTCTGTAATTTTGTTTGTAAGTTGATTAATTTTAACGGTTAATTCATTAAAATTTCCTCTTGTTTTATTGACTGTCTATTTGTTTTCCATCTCTCAACCACTTTGTTGATCTTTAAAAATATATATATTATAATTATAATACATGTTAATACAATGACAATCCAATATACAGGTTGTGATTGTATTTCATTTCTACATAGTTCACCAAATTGATGTTTTCAAATTCAAATTATAGTCTTTTGACTCAATGTAATCTACAATTTCAAAATTACTTACTTTACTATTCCTGACATACTGCCATATTTTTGAATCTATATTTTCATATGTAACATTATCAATATTGTTTTGATTTTCAAATGTAACTAATAAATTCCATCTAATTCCTGATTATTGATAATATGCTTCCCTGAAACTAATATAACACCCTGTTTTATTTCATCTATTTGTTTATTGCTTTCTTTAATTTTTTTACATTTAGCTTTATTCCCAGTTAAAATATCTGACAAGCAACTATTTGTATTATTAATTTTACAATAGGTATTTATCAATTATTTTTTACAATTTTCAACATTAACATATTTGTCGTTACATTTTGCAATTTCTTTTGCAATTAATAGCTTACCATCTATTTGGCAATTGGCCTTACTTCAAACAATTTACAATCAAATATAATTTTTGGATATTTTATGTAAATAACTATTACATCTTCATTTTGCAATATTTTAAAAGTAGATACGTCTATTATATCTGATATAGACAGTCGTCCGTGCTCATTTTCGGTTATCTTCTCTATTTCATCAAAATGTAAAATTACTGGATTTAAAGTTCCTACTTTTGCCATTGCTATAGTATTAACGAGATTTTGTAATTCCGACATTAAAAATTCATTTCTTCGTTTATAAGTAATCTAACATATTCGTCCCCATTTAAGCTTTTTATTGTTTCAGTTTAATCTATCATAATTTCTTTAAAAATTTCAGAGTTTGTAGTGTACTGTTTATTATTATTATCCGTTAATTCGCTCAATTTGTTATTTACTAACACCAAATCATCATGGTCTGGTGATCCCGCTATCCATTTCCATATTGTCCCTAATTCATTAATACCCCTTTTATTTCTCCACTCTTTCTTTGTAGTTGCCCCAATAAGGTTTCTATTAAACCGGTTTCAAATTCTATGTCTGAGTTCTTAATATCTGGTGATTCAACGTTTCCTCTAAATTATTGTATCTGAATTTTTTGTTGTACAATTTTTTATCTGCCATTATGAGATTTTCAAAATAAGTCAAATTGGTTATGTGGAAAATTGTTCCAAAGCTGCGGTATAGAGCAACATCACCATCTTCTATCAGTACATAATCCTCCCGTGTATAGTTGACTATGTCTGATATCGCTAGAGCAATTAGTGATACAATTATTACTGGTATCATCTAAAATGTATAATTAAGATTTTATATTATCTTTATGCACTATTCTATTTCTTTGATTAATCCTAACCCCTATTACCTAAATCCTCCTTTACTATCTGTTTCCTATACCTAGGTCTTAATTTATTCCTCTCTCCTATGATTTTTTCATATATAATATCACCACATGAATACGTTTTTATTTCCTGTTTTTATTTTGTCTGTCTAACATTATTTCTTGCGCCAGTACTAATTTTTGTGGCACAGTATCATGTTTAATTTTATTATACAGTACCTCAAAAGGTTTATTCTCAATCACGGAGTGTAAAGTTTTGTTATATTGTTGAACCGCTCTATATACTGATTCAGAAAAACTGATCAAATCATATTCCTGCTTCATACATCTCGCAATCTCAATTATCGTTGAATGAACCCTCTCCACCTGTCCATTTGTAGTACTGTGATTTGGGTTACAAAAATAAATCTCAATATGAAGTCTCTCCATCAAGGTTTTAAATTGCACAGTAGTAAATCCTGGTTCATTATCTAGTGTTATCATCTTTACATTAGGGAAACCCTGTAATATCTCCAATACTTTATCTTCCAACTCAGTCTTATCCTCAATTCGTTTAATAATCAAAAACTTTGAATATGCGCCAATACATGTAATAAATTTCAAAGATTGAGCATAAAATATATCCATATGAATCTGTATTCCTTCGTCATCAGGTACAGGAGCCTCTCCAATCGGGATTTTCTTCGGGTGCCTATCATATTTATTTCCATTACAAATCATCGCAGCTTCTTATATACTCTCTGAATTGCTTATGCATTTCAGGCCAATAGTACATCTTACAAATTTGCTTTATATTTTCTTCAAAACTTCTGTGTGCTCTGTTATGTGTTTGTTCTATATCGCACCTTGGTCCTCCCTGTTTGTTACATCTATAGGAAAATTCCTGGCATACAAAAATTTATTTGTAAACGTTTCCTTTAACTTAGTTTTAATCTCATAGAGATCTTCTGGTGTACAGTGATTGCAGTCACAAGACTGGGTTGTATAAATTCCTTAAAATTGTTATCAAACACCCCTATTCTGCATTTCGATTACGTTCCCGTTCTACGCTCCGCTTTAATCGAAGTTTGGTATTCTGCATTACGACGGAATCGTAAAGAGAAGAGGAAGAGCAAATGATTTTTCGAAATCAGCTGTTGGTACGGAATGTGTGAACATTGGAACAAAATAAATTAAAGAAAATTTGTAAAAAACACTGAAAAACGTTTATATTTTATTATCCACGCCATTTTGTACAAAAAAAGGCAATAGAATATATTCCCGCAGTGTTATATTTTTTGAGTGAAGTGCTTTCGTAATTGTAAGTGTGTTTTGTCGTTCTTTTGGCCAATTCCCTGCCGTTGCCATCAAATTTTGTAAAACGGATTGCTGCACGAATATAGTTGACATTTTCTGAATTTTAAGGATGCTAATTTCATTGCACTGGCTAAAATACTTTATAAAGGTTTATTTATTCTTTCCGCAAGGATTGTTTACGTTCGCTTCACCTTCCTCTACGCCGGCAGCTTGCTTGGCATATAACTGGACCCAACGAACAGACACAAATTATAGTTGTCTATTATAATGGAATCAATAGCCGCGGCATTATTTATGGAGTTGGAAAGCAACGCATACGAAAATTGCCAGGCGAGAATGGAAAGGCAAATATTGCGAGATTTGTGTAATCCATTTGAGATGAGTGACGAATTGTAAGTGGTAAAGTGGTAAAGTTTAATGACTATTATCTTATTTAGGTTCAAAAAAACTTTCGACTTAACAAGGATGCTTTCAAGTATGTGTTAGATACTTTTACGGGGCAAATACGTCCAAGGACTTCGACATCGACATGTTGTTTTTGACCTGGAAACATATAAAAAACAATCGTCATCAAGCCTTCTACGTTCTTAACAAGTTTTACTTACACTTTTGTTAAAATTTTGTTATAAATTAATAAAAAAATAAAAAGAAAATATTTTCCGCCAACTAATCTGCAACTTAGAAAAACGGAACTACGATCGAAATGCAGAATACAAAAAATCGAACGATTCGAAGTTGGATCGAAAGAGATTGGAACACAGAATACCAAAATTGTCCAAATCGAAAAAATTCCAATCCAAGTCGAATGCAGAATAGGGCTGAAATTTTCCACCGTGTCGTATTCAATAAGATGTCTTGTCCTACCAAAGTTTATCACTGACTCATGTATGGTAAAACGTCCTTTACTCAGCAATATCTGCTGTTTAAACTGATTCAACGGTTTTTTTGTCTCCGGAATTTCCACATTATCTGAGCTTTCCGCAGAATGCTGCGTAGGACGATCCGATGAGTCATCAGATACCTGATTTAAAATATTGCCTAGATAACGCATCTGCTACTATATTCACTTTACCTGGCTATAAATTATTTTTGGAGCATATTCCTCGATTATAGTGTGCCATCTTTTCATTTTAACATTAGGGTTTCTTGGAGAAACCGAAAAAGATAATGGCTGATGATCTGTGTGAATCTCCAGATCTGATACCCCATAAAGGTAATTTCTTAAAGTTTTAATGCCCAAACTATGGCATAAAGCTCCTTTTCGTTTGTCGCATAATTTCTTTCTGTTGAATTTAATGTTTTCGATATAAAAGTAATGGGCTTTCCTTCCTGACTTAATACTCCTCCCAATGCGTCATTTGAGGCATCTGTTGCCAATATAAATTTTTTTGTAAAATCCGGCTGAGTTAGTTCGACTTGGTTTGCGAGTAATTTCTTTAATCTTTCAAAAGCCATAATTGCGTCTTGCTCTAATCTAACCTCAATTTTTTTAGACATGTGTTGTGACACATGTCCATTTTTTCCTGATAAATGCTTCGTCAATGGTTTCGCTATCGCTGCATAATCTTTAATAAATTTTCTATAATAACCTGTCATCCCCAGAAAACTACGAAGTTGTCTCACTGTTTTAGGTAATGCTCGAAATCGTTTCAATCTTTTCCGGATAGGTTTTAATAATATTGTTAGCTACAATATACCCTAAAAATTCTACTTCCTTTCTGTAAAATTTCGATTTTTCCAATGAAATTTTCATATTTGCTTTCTTCAACGTATCAACAACCGTCTTTAAATGCACCGTGTGATCCGTAAATGTTTTGGAAAACACAATGATATCATCTATATATACGTGGCAAAATTTGCCAATGTAATCCCTAAGAACGTTATCCATAGCTCTTTGAAAAATACTAGGTGCGTTTTTCAGTCCAAAAGGCATTCTTAGAAATTCATACTTGCCGTTATTAACGAAAATTCTGTCTTTTCCACATCACTATCCTTCATCAAAATTTGATGAAATCCCGACTCAAGGTCAATTGTAGAAAAGTATTTAGAACCCCCCAAATTAGACAGTATGACATTGCTGTCTGGAATTGGATATTTATCCGAAACTGTTACTTCATTTAATTTTTTGAAGTCCAAACCATCCTCAACTTTTGTGTACCATCTTCATTTATGCCTTTTTTTGGTACAACCCAGATGGGTGAATTGTATGGGCTTTTACTTGGACGAACCACACCATCTTGTAACAAAACCCTGATCTCCTCATTAACAAAGCTATTTGCACCTAGCGGATATTGATACTGCTTACTCCAAACCGGAGTATTAGTCGTAGTACGAATCTCTGCTCTAACAGTCTGTCCTAAACGGTAAATTCATATCTATTCCAGAATGAATTTTCTTAATTTCCGCTATTATTTCCTTTCCTTTCCATAGCAATAAATTTATTTGACCCTTTCCTACTACAGGGTTTGTAATTATCTTCTGCATTGCCGGAACATACATCGGCTGGTGCTTCAAAGGATTCTTCCTCCAAAGTAATTGTATTCAACGCTCCCTTTTCACTATTTATCTTGTCGGATAATTCAACGACTGGCTTTTCAGGATCTTCTCCCGAATTTTTTATATTCAAATTATTTTTATTAACGTGTTTTATTTTAAAACTTGCCGGAATTCTCTTCGGCTGGCGTCTCAGGATTTCTTTGTCCCCGAGTGTTTTCTTCTTTATCTTCCTTTCTTTTGCCGGTATTACCATCGGCTGGCACTTTAGAAGTCCTTGCTCCCAAATTATTTTCATTTTCTAAATTTTCCTGTCGCTCGGATTCACTTCCCAAGCTAAATATTTCTGCTTCTTTATCGTTATTTATTATCAGCCTCCTCCTTTCAAGATTAATTACCGCTTTTATATCTCTCAAGAACTTATATCCGATCAGCAAATCTGCTTCTAAATTTTCAATTTCATAAAAAATTGCTTTTTACCGAACAAAGTTATAAAATGATAGTAACGTATTATTGAATAGCCGTTAATTGTTTTAACTCTTTTATGTATAGCCAGTTCATTCCTATTCTTGTAAATACCTGACTTTATATAACAGCTAGTTGCTCCTGTGTCAACTAATATTTTAAAATTTTTACTTATTGCCCTGTCATACAAGAAAATGTATGGCAAAGCTAATTTTGGTCTAAAAAATGATCCTCATTTATATTATTGACACGTAATGCCTTATTGGGCGGTTGTACGGTCTGCTGCGTGCTTCCATGTGGTCTTTTTTCTATATTACCACTTTGATTATTACTTTGGTAATTATAAGTAGGTTTTAGCTGCGGCCGATTTTGTACCCTGATGCTGGAATCAACATCCATTGGGGTCGGTCGTGGTTGCACCCTTTCAACTCTTTGCCCGAAATTTCTTTGAGGCTGTTCTTGTGCAAACCTCAGATTATTATTGAAGTTTCTTCTATGGTTATAATTATTTTGCCCATTATTTGCTGAAGGCGAAAAATGGGTCGGCCTACCGAACTGTAAAGCAAAATTTGCTCGCATATTGTTAGACTCCAATTCTTGGGCCTTTGCCAAAGCGTTCGGCAGATCACTGGTGACAATGAAAACAGGATATTTGATAAATTCCCATTCAATCCGGTTATAAATATGCGTAAAGCATCTCGCCTATTCTTGGCATTAAGTTCCCTAGTGACTGAACTGTCAGTACCGTAGGTCATGATCGTTTTATTTATCAAACAATGTTAATTTCTCGTTAACCTATTATAATAATCAATTATTGAATTAGAGCCTTGTCTCAAAATGCTCATCTCCTGTTCAATAATGTGGGCTGGCCTCTTGTCGGCGTATGCGAAATCTAATCGTGCCAAAATGGCATCAAAATTTAGCACTGTCCCATGATTTGATAGCAAATCATTGGCTTCCTGGTAATTTTATTTCTTAATATCGTTAGTGCAGCGAAATACCTACGGCTGCCTCTAACGTATAAACTCATTGTGTTATTAGCGGATTCCCTCCAACTAACATATTTATTTTGCTTTCCCGTGAATTCGGGCAAAGACTTTATTATCTCTAAAGACTCCTCGCACTTTATTTGCTGGTTGATGATCTCAGGCTTGTACTCCGCAATGGTAGCTGCCTGAGTCATCCCCTCGATTTGCCTGCGCAATTCCGCTACCTCTAATTTTAATGAAGCGTTAGTCGCGGCTATTAACCTAGCCACTAGGGCTTCATTTTCACTTTCTAACGACATACTTCTAAATACTTGTATCAACAAATCCACACTTAAATATTTTTAGTAATTGTTTTAATAGCGTAAGTACAAGAATGAATCTTAGTCACTAAATAGCATAAAAATTAATCTTACTTCACTGCCGTACTGCTGCTCTCACTGGTCCTGTAACATCAAATTTATATACAGCTTCCTTTTTTTCTCTGCTCCTTTTTGAACTGCTCTTCTCTCTCGTTTACTTTTCTTATTCAACGTTAGGTTGTATGTTTGTTTTGTTGTTGTTGTGATACGAGCAATTCAAGAATTACGTTTTTAAATTTGTTTTTGTTTTTGCACACTTATTAAATTTATTTCTCCATGGACTTATTTTGCTGTTAGCTGCTCACTTGTATTTTTCTTGTCAATTTTCAAATTTCAACCCACGAACTTCACATTAAATGATTTAAGTATTCGAACAGCGATTCAACAGATGATTGAAG